>JARYGA010002713.1:0-62586 GCA_030545235.1 Helianthus tuberosus
AAATCATTACGCTTATAAAAATGCTCAATCAACTCAAGACCGTTTCTACTTGTTATCATAACAGCAACCTCCACTTTATCTTTTGCCGTGAATAATGTTCATAATTTAACATAAAGATTTTTATAAGATGCATGCAAGAGCAAACTCGAGTCCTGAAAACTTATGAAGCATAATATTGATACTTTTGAGAGTAAGGAAAAAAAATCAATAATTATGGTTTTCCTGTCTTTTCCCGCTAAAACCATGTTCTATCATGAAAAAATAAAATGTTTATCCAAACATAAAAAAAATAAGCGTTTCTCGCAATGATATATTTACAATTTTATGGAATTTTATATTTGAAAAAAAAAAACATATTTTACATCCATAAAAAACAAATACATATATCGATTTCGATAATACAACCAATTTTACAACCAAGGAAAAAATCAATGTTGGTAGTGGTTCTTCAATCTCGTGGGGATTATTAGCAAAGTGATCTCGAAAGTTATAGCGAATAGGCTAAAAAAAGTGTTAGAAGAAGTCATTTCGGATTCTCAGAACTTATTACTTGGAGCAAGAAGAACAGGAAACAAACTTTTGTTTTAAAAATCGATTTCGAAAGGCACATGATAACGTCAATTGGAAGTTTGTGATCGATACTTTTGACCAAATGGGATTTCTGAGGAAGTGGTGCTCGTGGATCCAAGGAGTGCTTTCGTTGGCTAGATCGTCGTTTCTGGTTTACGGTGCACTCACATTCGAGTTTCAATAAGGAAAAGGAATGCGACAAAGGGACCCCTTTTCCCCTTTTTATTTTTAATTGTTATGGAAAACCAGTCGGGTATGTTGGATGCAGCTTAAGAAGCGAGTGCAGTCCATGGAATTCAGACCCCAAACAATGGACCAAATATCTCTCATTTGTTCTATGCGGATGAGCCATTATTTTAGGGACTTGGAATGAAGAGACCATCGCTAATGTGGCGAGGACTCTTCGGGTTTTCTACATGTGTTCGAGGCTGAAAATCAATCTTGCTAAATCTAATCTCTATGGCATTAGAGTGCATTTATCAGAGGTGAAAGACAAAGCTAGGATGGTGGGATGCAAGGCGGGTGTCTGATGTATTGTAAAATACATCCATTTATCGTGTTCAGTTTGTATAGATTTCGTGTTTGTTTATTCAGTTTTTATTTAGAATTTTGTTACTTTGATTCGTTTTGGTATTTCTAGGTCTTTGGTGCTGAAAGTGTCGAAAAACGACAATTAAACGACTGGAAATTAAGTTGAGATGAAGTTTGGATCGTTGCATTGCTGAAACTGAGTTAAAAGCGAAGAATTCTTGAAAAAGTGTGCTCTCGCGTCGCGCGACAATAAGCTGGAAACACCGTCGCGGCCCGTGAGGATAAAAAAATAATATAACCTGAACTTTATATGCTCGCACTGCGCGAGCGTGGAGAGTGCCCCCTGTCGCGCGACGCGATGGGGTATATGGGCGGCGATTATTGTTTACGTAATAGGGTTTCATTATAAATTTAGAATAATCTTTCAAAAACCAATAACTTACGAACCAAGGAGCTTTAGGACGAATTTTCGGTATCTTTCAGAGCGTTTTCGAGTTCTTGGAGCATACGGTTGAAGACACGAAGCCCGGGAATCATCCTTGTTGCATATTTGCCATTCGGGTGTCTTCACTTTCGTCTCTGTCACACCCCAACCGATGGCGGAATCATCGGGGCGCGGCACTGAGCGAAACAGATTGTCCAAGAGAGATCCATAACAACTAAAATTATCGGATATTTATCATTATGTCCCATACCATAATATATCAAATAAAAGCAGTTATTACACACATTGTTTTCTCAAAGACATATCAAATGTTCCGACGACTCAGATTCAAATAAATAAATTGTTTGTTTGTTTCTAGACTCTTCCTAACTCGATTCCACAAAGCAAGCATCCTAGAAGGTGGCATCCTAAACACCTGTCACATACGTTAAAATAAAGGTCAATACACATAGTGTAAAGGTGAGCATACAAGTTTGATAATAGCATAATAGAGTTCGAAATCATTTACGCATAACCAGCATGTACTACGTATAATGTGAAGCATGTAAGTTATCGACAAAGATCCTATCAATACCAATGACTGCGAGTAGCGAGTGCGCATCACATGTTCACCACTGCGAACACGTGAAGGATTGTCCTTAACAACCCCTGAGTGAACAGGTGTTGAGTCCAAACTATAGTAATATCGTTGCTAAGGTAGGTAGACAACAATCAATGTGTAAACATAACAAACAAGCATTCATCGAGTCACGTATAACATGCATTAGAGGTCAGCGTATAAATAGTGTTTGCGTTGTGTGTTCGATGTGATTTAGAATAAGTAACGTATGTAACACCCAAAAGTGCATAAAGCAAAAAGGGATCGAGTATACTCACAGATAGCGTTTAACTTAATAAACACTGCATTGGATTGAAGGGAGCGCTGAGAGATTAGCCTGAACAGTTAACGATAGCATAAACGATGAGCGGCGCGTAAACCGATGTAAAAGTACCAAGTATCGGATGTCAATCCGTTCGGATGGTCATCCGATCGGATGGCCATTCGATTGGATTGACACCTCGTTTGTTAAAGATGTGTTTGTGTATGATGGTTTGTCATTTGAAGTTTTCGTTGTAGCATTTTGAAAATAGAGAAGTATCTATGCCCTTCAGGTCGGTCGATCGGACGGCGATCCGATTGGCGAGTCTCCTCAGTTGAGAACAAGTTCACAGCAGGACGGTCACTCGATCCGATGACTATCCGGTCGGGTGGCAATCCGTATTGCATTGAACGTGTTGAAATTTGATTAAGTACCAAAGTCCCAAACATCACACGATCGGATGGTCGTTCGATCGGATGGCAATCCGATCGGGGCAATCTGTTCGACGTCCAGAACTTGAAATTTGTAAATAAAAAGTTTAAGTGTGGAACCAAGTGCAACCCGATCGGATGGCCAGTTGATTGGACGGCAATCCATCCCAACATCCTGATCGTCTTGACACTTGATTTCGTTGAGGATTTTGCAGTTTTGAACGAGGCTTTATGATAACTTGCTTAAGCAACAGAAACCCCATCTTGACCCAAGTGACCCGATCGAACAGGAACCACCCTAGTCCGGCCACTTCACGATTCAGAACGCTTGTTCATGTTCAAACCCGAAATCAATTATCTCTTAGATAGAATTCAGATCTTGAACCAACCCATCAATAAGAACGAGTAGAATATCAGAACGAGCTCCAATTCTATCGGTTTTGAGTGCATTGAGTGTAAAAGAGTTGAAAGGAAGTTGGAAAACCTTCTTTCAATCCTTTTAACCATGAACATGTGTAGATCTATGCGAAAACATTGTTTAATCTTATGGAAATCCTTCAGATCTAAGTGGTTCTTGGTGGAATGAAGCCAAACATTGAAGTTCATAAGAACTTCATGATGACATCACCCTAGAACACCTCAAATCCAGTGATTTCACGGTTAAAAGTTAAGATTCAAAGGTGAAAATGATGAAGAAAAATGTGTGTAGATCATAGAAGTACAAGATTTAGGTTGGAAACTTACAAGAATCGAGATAAATCGAGAGAAATGAGAGCTTGAGTGCGGCTGGTCGAATAAGGAGCTGTCACATCACAAATGATGTGACAAGTGGGTATTTATAGGGTTTCCCAAAAAGGAAAATGGTGAAGTGTCGGGTCGATCGGGTGGCAATCCGATTGGGTGGCAGCCCGATCGGGTGGCAACTCGATCGGATGGCAATCCGATCGGATGGCCACTCGATCGGTTGGCCACTCGATCCTGGTGTCCAGCGCGACGAGTTTTGTTGTCTCGATTCGCGTGTTGAGCGTTGCGTTGCGATGCGATTCGAGTGAGCGATGCGATAGTATTACCCATTAGTTACATAAATAACATAACCACTATATCTAACATACAATCACTATAATTAACTTGCATTTAGCGTTTGCGATTCGATTACGATGCGATAGATTACGATTGCAATTGCGATTAACACCTCAACATAAACATAACATGCACAGGTAACACATAAGTAGCACATACACGTAAAACAATGTTCAAAACACATAACTCGAGTTACGAATGCGATAGCGATTAGCGATATGTTGATTTACGATAAATATGCGATTAAAGAGCGATTAAACCTTAATTATTAATAGATACTCCACATAATACAACTAAAGCAAATAAATAATAGATTCGATTACAAGTCAAAGAAGTCAATACAGTAGTTGAGCAAGGAGTGACAGGTCATAATTAGCAATCTTTTCTTCATTTGACTTCAATCTTGACTTTGACTTTGACTTTCAAAACACGGGGTGTTACAGTCTCTTTCTTTCCGTTATGTTTTGTTTTCCTGAAAATACTTTGTTTGCGATATTTGTAATGACTTTGATCGGCTAGACTTTAATAACTACCTAGACGGATGAATGATTGTTTAAAGTTTCGGTTTTTATAATGGATATTTGATTTTTATGGATTATTTATGAATTGTAGGCGATTTTTTTGATTGATTACATGTGTTTGCATGCTTAATATTGTTTGAATATTGTTTTGTTACTTCGCATGAATCTTGGTGACGGTCTTTATCACATAATAGAGTTGTGCTAGGTTTTAGATTTTGGTGAGTGTCTATATCACGTAATAAATCTTTAATCTTTAGGGTTAAGTGGCCATCAAACCTTAGAAGTAATATTCGGTAATCTTATAAAATTAAGTGTTCTACTAATACTCAATAGCTAAAAGGTGTGAGATTATTGTTAGGTCTAAGTCATTAAACCGTAAGGTAGGAGCTTTGTTAGGAGTAACCCTATTGGCTATTGTCTAACAAGTCTATTCAAGAAATCTAATTTACTCTAGGTTTAGATCTCGAAAGGGAGTGAGCCTTGTAGGGTACTTTCATAAACCCATTAGATGTCTTGAAAAGGAGTCTCACAACCGGTAATCGAAACAACTTCTAGGGTGCCATAAGTGTCTCTTGAGAAGGGTTAGGAGTCTTGTTCGGTATCCCGAAAAGTGAGAACTTTAAGATCCCGGTTCCTTATTAATCAATATCCTAATAAAATCGTTGCAAAAAACAGTCAGGATTCCTGTCTAGGTAGTGCCTTCCACCATCCGAGTTAAGTCCAAAGTTTGTTCGTTTAGTTAACTTAGTTAATTTAGTTTAGTTTAATTACAATTTCTAGGATTTTTAGAAAACCCGCCTCCCTAAAACAAAAAAAAATAGTTAAGTGTTGTGTCAGAGTCCGTCTAAATAAAGTCATTAGCATAATTAATTATAGTCTCGTGGATTCGATATCCGAACTTACTTTACTTTACGAGAGTCGACCGGTTCACTTGCTGGTTAGTAGTTTAGTCGAGTTTAGAGAGTCTAGAGTATTACTTTGAGTCTAGATTTAGGTTAATTTTAGTTGTTTTTATTAAACTACTTTTGGCACATCAGTGTCCCACCTTTCAAGTACCTTGGGTTGATGGTTGGAGCTAACATGAACCGAATAAACAACTGGAAGCCGGTTAATAATGTTTCGGAAGCTAAATTGTCGTCATGGAAGGCTAATATCCTTTTGATAGGTGGGGGATAACGCTTATAAAGTCGTGCTTGAAAGTTTGCCTATAAATTATTTCTCGCTTTACAAGGCTTCAAAGAAAGTTATCATCGATTTTGAAAAGCTTATTAGAAGGTTCTTGTGGAGGGGCTCGGGAGACAATAATAAAATGAATTGGGTGGCGTGGGATAGGGTAACTATCGCGAAACAGGATGGAAGTCTTGGAGAGAATTGAATAATATTAATATCGCTCTCCTATCTAAGTGGGGTGGCAATATAAGACGGACAAGAATCAACTTTGGGTTAAGGTGGTGGAAGCACTTCATGCGAGTAGGAGAAGATGGGATTTTATTCTGGCAAAAAAGAGTCTAAACGGGGTGTGGAATAATATAGTGAAAACTATTTCTAGAACCTTTACTGAAGAAGTGAAGATACCCTGTTACGCAGTTCTTTCAAAGGAGAGGTAGGAAATGGTTAGAACATATCTTTCTAGCTCGACCCTGGCTATGCAATGAAGCTCTAAAAGACTTTTACCCGAATTTATTTAAACTGGAAGCTATAAAAAATGTTGTGTGGCGGATCGTATAAAAACAATATTGGTGGAGGAGAATTTTCTTGGAATTGGTCCCAAGGGATGTGGTCGTTCATTGAAATATCAGAATCAAACTGGCTTCTAAGAGATTTGGCTTGGATTAGGATTACGATTCAAAAGGATCATTGGAAATGGATTGGTCGGGCGAACGAGGGTTTTTCGGTAGGTGCAGTTAGACATCTTCTAGCTAAAGGAGGTGAACATTGCAACAATTACATCATGAATTGGAGTAAATAGGTTCTGTTGAAATGTAATGTTTTGTAACGGAGAGCTGAGATGAATCGTATTCTATAACAACCCTTGAAAAAGCCCTAAAACTCCTCATAAACGAAGAACCGAACCCGTATAGTGATATTTTAATAAAAAATTTAATAAAATAAGTTTTTAATGCCTGTGGCGGCCCGCGACGGACACACCACTTGTGTGTCGCGGGGCGCGACAACCATTACGTGCCAGACACTGCATAGTGCCACGTGTCACATGTCGTGTCGAGTCTACTGCTTGATCAGGCAAACCTAAACCCTAGCTACAAGGCGGTGGCGGCCCACGACGGGCCTTACCTGTGGGTGTCGCAGGGCGCGACGAACTCTCTGATCAGCTATAAATAGAGCTGATCAGCCACAGTCCCATCTCGTTCATTTCTTTCTCTTTCTCTCTATGCTATAGCTCGAAAATCTCAGATAAAATACCCCCTAAATCACGAAGCTATGCCCCGTTGTAAGTATTTTAACCCCCGATCACTAACTCGATACCATGTCCGATTGATCTAGGACCCGGAAACCCATGTCAAGGCTCTACCTAACTGAGTCCTAAAAGATGATATGGAAAGTTCAACAATCACTCCTAAATCAGTTCCTGTGATTATGTATATTCAATTGTAGTTATTTTTTTGTTATTGACTTTCCTACTTTATGGTTCTGTAAATTTGTATTTAAACCAATGTAATCTTAATGTATCAATATAGAAAATTTCCCTATCATATGGTATCAGCCTAATTAATCCTCTTCCCTTCTCTTCTCAATGTCGACCCCCTCATCCACCTCTGCCGAAACCTCCCTTCCCATGGCCACTATCCTTCATATGCTCACCATCAAACTCTCCTCCACCAACTATCTTTACTGGCACAATCAACTTCTTCCTCTCCTTTCAAATCAGCGGCTTCTCGGTTATGTTGATGGCTCTATCTCTCAACCACCGAAAACCGTTACCCAGGACTCCAAAGAACAGCCAAATCCGGCCTATGCCGACTGGCTCCTTCATGACCAACAGGCTGTTCTTATTCTTAATTCATCTTTAACTGAAGAAGTTGTCGCCGAAATTCTGGGTCTTTCCACGTCTCGCCAGATCTGGACTGCTCTTGAGGCAGCCTATAGCAACGCTTCCTTGGAGTGAATGCATCTTTTGCGCGGCAATCTCCGCCAATTAACCCGTGGTTCTTCGACTGTCGCTGAGTTTGGCCAGAAATTTAAAGCTATTTGTGACCAGCTTGCTGCCATCGGTCATCCGGTAAATGACACAGACAAAACCCACTGGTTCTTGTGTGGTCTCGGTCCTACGTTTGAAAGCTGGTCTACGTTTGAAAGCACTCCTCATATCTTGCTCAAGCCATGCACTCAAACCTTCATGCAGCTCTCTTAACTGCCACTGACCCTAAAGGTTTTAAAAGTGCTTCCAAACACGCTCATTGGATGGCTGCCATGCACTCCGAGCTTGAGGCTCTTCGTCGAAATAATATGTGGTCTCTTGTTCCGCGTCCTCCATCCACCAACATTGTTGGCTCAAAATGGGTATACCGAACCAAATATCATTCCGATGGGTCGTTGGATCATCACAAGGCCCGTCTTGTAGCTCAAGGATTTACACAAATCCCGGGTCTTGACTTCACCCATACCTTTAGCCCTGTTGTAAAGGCCTCCACCATTCGCATCGTCCTTTCTTTAGCCATCATTAACGATTGGTCTCTCCACCAACTCGATGTGAACAACGCCTTTCTCAACGGGTCTCTATCCGAAACCGTCTACATGGAGCAACCACCGGGTTTCGTTGACCCGAAATTTCCATCTCATGTTTGCAAACTTAATAAGGCTCTCTACGGTCTCAAACAAGCTCCTCGGGCTTGGTTTCATCGTCTAAGCTCCTTCCTCTTGTCCTTCGGCTTCTCTGGCAGTCGTGCCGACCCATCCCTTTTTGTCTTTCATCAAGGAGACTCTCTTATGTACCTGCTTGTTTACGTAGACGATCTTATCCTTACGGGCAACAAACCATCTCTTCTGTCTATGTTCACGAGTCGTCTTCATAAGGAGTTTGCCATCAAAGACCTTGGTTCCTTAAACTATTTTCTTGGTCTTGAGGTTGTTCGATCCGACTCGACTCTCTTTCTCTCTCAATCCAAATATGCCAACGACATCATTCCACATGCCGGCTTATGCCATGCTAAACCTGCCCCAACTCCTCTATCGACATCGGACACTTTCACTTCGGATGGAACACCATATTCTGATCCCACTTTTTACTGTTCTATCGTAGGTGCCCTTCAATATTTAACTATCACCTGCCCCGACTTAGTCTATGCCGTCAACCAAGCATGCCAACACCTGCATGCTCCAACAGAAAAGCACTTTCAATTGGTTAAACGGATTCTCAGGTATGTTAAAGGCACTCTATCCCACGGTCTCATGTTTCGTCGTCCTACGACTTCATCCATTTTGGGGTATTCGGATGCGGACTGGGCAAGTTGTATTGAGACTCCCAAGCCCACGTATGGTTATTCGATCTTTCTACGTGGTAACTTAGTGTCTTCGAGCGCCAAGAAACAACCAACGGTGGCCCGGTCTAGTTGTGAGTCGGAGTATCGGGGCCATGGCAAATGCAGCAGCTGAGATCGTCTGGATCACTCATCTCTTAAAGGAGCTTCATGCTCTTCCTCCCTCACGGCCGACTCTTTTGTGTGACAACCGAAGTGCCCTGTTCATGAGCCAAAATCCGGTGTCTCACAAACGAGCCAAACACATAGATTTGGACTATCATTTTGTTCGTGAATTGGTCATGTCAGGCAGATTACATACTCAGTTTGTTCCTACCAAGCAGCAACTTGCGGACATATTCACTAAAAGCTTACCACGACCTCAGTTTGAGCACTTTCGGGAATTGCTTCGAGTTTGTCCGCCGCCGTTTCGCTTGCAGGGGGATAAAAGATGATATGGAAAGTTCAACAATCTCTCCTAAATCAGTTCCTGTGATTATGTATATTCAATTGTAATTATTTTTTTGTTATTGACTTTCCTACTTTATGGTTCTGTAAATTTGTATTTAAACCAATGTAATCTCAATGTATCAATATAGAGAATTTCCCTATCACAAGTCCGTTGGGGGTTCTGTCTCGGATGTATTGATGAGTTGAAATTGGGTTATTGTACGAACACACATGTGCGTTATATGTTTTTAATAGGAACTCGAGAATATTAGCAGAAAATATTTCCAGGAAGCCTGTAGAAATACCTAAGTTTACAATGTGAGTCATTTATCTTTTTCTCACAGTTTGTGAGTCATTTCTCTAAAATGCTTTACAAAACCTCAAATGTTTATCAGTTATACGTATAGGGATTAAGTCTTTGTAAATCAATAATTATTGCCAGTAGTGGGTTTTGTATACATCACTAGTCCACAGTCACCAAGAGTGTGACAGGAACCGTTACTGTTGGGTGACAGGACCCAACGTAATATGACCACAAGCACAGGGGAATGTCCCTATTCGCATATTGTGTTGAATAATTGATATAAATATACATTGTAATTCCCCTTAATACTGTAAAGCTATAACAATGTGTCTTTTTATAAAATGGAATGTAATCGCCAGTATATCTTGCTGATAAAATGTTTTTAAACCGCGTTTCAGGTAAAATGATGTGAAGCTACTAGAAGCCAGCTATGGAGCACTGAAGGCTTAAATAAAGTGGCTAAAAATTACCTGAACAAAAAAGAAGTTATATTTTCAAGCAAACTAGGGTTTATCCCTATAAAGATATTATAAATGAAATATGGTGTCACACCCCAATATTTCCACGCTTTACCGGTGGGCCCGGTAGGGGAGTAACGTGACGTGGTTGGCAACATCATAGTCAAACAACACAATATATAGATGCACAGCGGAAGCAAAAGGATAAATATATTATAATCCGAAATAATGTAACATCACAATATTACAACGGAAGTAAGGGATCCACAGGCGGATCAAAAATAAAATAACACTGTTCCACAGACTTTAGGCATCTAAGCTTGCGAGACTCTTTATTGATGCTAGGAGTAGCCAGCCAATTCCGATTAGTACCTGCACTTAACCTTTTTGGGAAAATACGTCAGTTTACACTGGTAAATACAATCAACCGACTCATTTTGAAAAGGTTTTTAAAAAAGATTGATTTGAATGCACATGGCACAAATAATATTTTATAACTTGGGATACTTATTTAATTATATAAACTTGTACAGGATTTACATGTTTCTTATGCGTTCAGTAGCCCGGATCGAGCCGGGTTAAAGATCAATAGACACACCACTTTGTTTAGATGAGACACTGACAGGTGTACGCCTACACCTGTGTGCTAAGGTCGTGGCCATTTCGTAAAATGATGCCAGGGATATCCGGGACAACGGTCATTAACCCCCAAAGGCTTTAAGCAAACAAAACAAATTAAACGGAACATCTCAATACTTTAACCATCATACAATTAAAGATTCAATGCCCGACCAAGCGGTATTTTATATACCGTACCCCAAGCCCGTATAGGGAAAATAAGTTAAGAGTATTTACCTGAGCTAAATATAAATTCAATCCCAGCCGTATCAAATCAGCAAGTACAGATAGCTTTTACTGGGCTCCTAAATCTGGAACGAAGGTTTTTAATAGCCTATTAGAATCCTAACGGGTCTTTAAATTAAGCCTTGACTTAGACCGGTTAGTTTTACAGATACGGTTCGTACGCACGATTAAGCGAAGACCGGATAGAATGTGATTTAGACCCGACAAGTTTGAAGACTTGCTTAATATGGGTATTTCATACACATTCTGGATTTTGAGACGAAACTGATAAGTCTTGACCCGTTTCGGCTAATTTATGTAAACTAGTTACATAAACCGAACCGAACGCGTATGACGCGTAACGGGTAACCATAAGAGTCCTAAACAGGTTCCCTAAGTTAATATGCCTTAAATATGTTGTGATATCAGTAGGATACCTTCCATTATGCCCAAAACGAGTTTAATCTCATATTAAGCCCCGTAGGGGTATTTTGGTCATTTTAAAAATTATAAAAGGGATTAAATAAACTCCTGTGATCCGGGTCTGAGTTGATCGGTAAAATAGCTTATTTTTACAGGTTATAACATTTGATGTTAAGTCTTATGTAACAAAAATGGTTTTAAACTCAAACTACGCGTATAATACGCGTATAAAGCCGTTTTAAGCGACGTACGGTTTAAAATAGGATTCTGAGTTTTCTGATCAGTTAAACAGGCTCAAAACACTTTATTTATTATTTAAAATCAGTAGCAATTGGATTTGTAGCAAAATAACTTGTAAAACTCATTTTATGGCCTAAAAGGGCATATTCGGTATTTACCGGATCAAGGCGATAATCCTAGCTTATGATCAGTTTAAAAATAATTAAAAATCTTTAAAAATCCCAAAATATTATATTACATCAGTGGGTAAAAGGTTTGGTGTCAAAAATTGGGTTTAGATAGGCTTTACGCTAATGACGTCGTTTAATTACTAAGAATCGTTATAATTACGTCATTAAGCATAACTCCTAATCTAGACCTCCGATTGATGTGAAATTTTAGGGACATTATTAATAATCAGTAACAAAGGTTATTGTCCTTTCATATCTTCAAAAATCTCGTTTTATGATCATAAGGGCAATATGGTAAACATTTGGCAATTTAACGGAAACGTGCAACGAATTGGACAATCAAGGTAACAACCACAGAGGTTTATACTAACATGTTACAAGGTCCTAATGGAACTTTAAGGTATGTCTAAACCTATCCAAACCAGGTCAGAATCGAGGTCAAAGCAGAAAGTCAAACTATGCGTCTTTCGGCTCCGAATCGGTTCAAAATAGAAAGTTGTCGAATCAAACAAGCTTAGACAAGTTCTTATACTTATTATTAGGTTATATGAATGATAAAACAGGTTACACGCCTTCTATATCGCTAATTACGCGTTTAATGATTCTGTTGACTTTTTCGGACAACGTTTGACTCGACAACCGACCTAGCTAGGATGGGAATCAGTGAGTACCCTTTTAAGGGTTTAAAGTCCACATAATTACCAACTTATAACAACCTTAACTTTTCCTAATCGCTGGACCATTTGTGTTTAATCGCTAAGTCAAACCGTAATTACGACGGTTTGACTTCTAAGCTAAATACTAAACAAAACTTGATTAAGAAGGGTTAAGGGTACTTACATAAGTCTAATGGATGATTAGGAAGTCTTGTATCAGTTCTTGAGCTCCTCAAAATGTCCAGAAGTTGAAATGTGTTTGTATGTTGCAACATGAGACTTTTATATGAACTTTGATCTTTCTAAATTGATGCCAAATGAGTCTAGGATGATCCAAGATCGATACATGTGTCTTCTACAGGCTATATACCAGTATAGGAAGCCCATAGAATCGAAAACCTGAGTTTAAAGTCGGTTACAAGAGCTTAACAGGCACCTGCCTGTTTTTTCTGCATCTGGCAGTCGGACGCGGCCCGCCTGAGGTATTGGCAATCCTTACGCGGGCCGCCTGGAGGCTGGGTTCAGGTTTTAAACTTTCCTTTTATTGCATTTTGGTCCTTGGTCCCCCGAAAGGTCGTTTTCACTACAATTCTTGCATTATGAGGCTTCAATATTAACATATGGGGGCTTTAAGGTTTATACCATCTTTTTCAAGTCCTCGGGTAGCTTTGTGATCACCCGAAAAGCCCTAATTTTCAATGTTGACGATTCTAACCCTCACACACGAATTTTATCATAACTATCTCATACGGTAACGAAACTTGGTGAAATTTTTATGGTGCATTCTAGTGAGCATAATTAATCGTTACAAGGCTTCGGGTTTGCTAAAAGGTCACTCAGAGGTATATCTTAAACATGTTGACACATTTAACCCCTGTAGTTTGTAATCTCTCACTTTCCTTCACAATTCGCTTCGTATGATCCATGATCCATTCATTTAAGGTTACAAACATCATGTAGGGTTATTGTAAAGTATATTTATTCATTGTTGACACTTTGAACCCTTATATTTACATAGTTTCATTGTTTGTCAACTTTAGTCCTTCAAGAACATTCTTTCACACGTTCAAACCTATGACACGTGTCAACACATCATAGGACGTAAATTTTCGAGGTCCCTAAGGGACTCCTATAATAGGTATATGTATCCTTTTGGAGCTTCTTAACCTGTCGATCCTCAATCGATACAGGATGCTCGTCACATCATAAATCTGCATATCATTATTTGATAGCGCTTCTTGACTTATTGGCGAAACACATCATTCAGTTACTAGTGTGCAATATATTGCGAGCTCCGCTAAGCTCCTTAAGTAGGTTTTAGCTTATAAGCTACTTAATGTTGATACATTCGATTTCCTTCGAATGATTCCATATATTCAGAGCTTAACTAGCCTGATATTTTAACAAATTTGACACACCCTTCCTGGGTGATATCTTTTGTTGAACCTTATTCCTCAACAAGAATTTTGAAGGGTTGCCACTCTCATTAATTCTTGATTTTCTGCCGAATATTGGCAACTTAAGGGTGATTAGGGATTTGTACGATCTCATTCGTTGTCTCTAATGAAATTTTCAGATCCTGATAAGTGGACTTCCCAAAGTCTCGTCCATCCAACGGATGTTTTGATATTTCATTTATACAAGGTCTCCAAAGGAGCCACCTTGATACTTATATAGCAACTATTATGGAAAAGCTTATCTTAAGGTGAGATGGTTATTCCAACCATTGCTCAAAACTAATCTTAAGGAGTAGCTAATCCTTACAGTTAGTCGAACAAATTGATGATCCTGGGAAGTTGATGGCAATTTCTTAATTGTTGCCTACTTAGGGTTGCGGTGATAATGCATAAGCAAAATGAACCGTCTTTCATAATTAACTATACCAGATTCTCAGGATATTGTGTTAGGCTATATGGGCCCTATATTAAAACTTAGTTAATCAGGGTTTCAATTCTTCCAATGATGGTACTAGCCGTCTTAGAGATTTCATTATAACACAGCCTTAAACGGAACTTACCTTAACTCTACCTGCCTCTCAGGGGTAAACAGGGTAATATTAGGAGAAGATAATCAAGGTACAAGGAGGTTACAGAGATTTTTTACAAATCTTAAGCTCCAATTCATCCACCATTGTTTGTCAATTAAGTGACACATTTATGTTATGAGTCCAAGAACTCCTTACTCGGGAACATTTACTTGGACAATTTCATTTTGGACATCTCCTTTGAATACCATTAGTTGACTTTAGTACTCTATGACCATCGGAATATCTTTGTGGTCCCATGCATTAAACCTCCATACTGATCAGGCATGGAAGCAATCTATGGAATTTATTAAGATACACCAATCCTCATATGATGCTTTTATCATACCATTTGGTATTCGGAATCGATAGAGATTAAAGAGATATCAATTTTATGTGCTGACGCACTTCCTCTTGAGAGAGGAAAATTTCTATGACTGGAGGTTTCTGACAAGATCAGAAGAAATGGTTCTTATGATTTCGCAGGTAAGTTTTATCTTACGCTTATTATCTGAAGTTCTTACGGGAGAATTTCTAAAAGTTTGCTAAGCTTAGGTTCTTATGAGAGACTTAGCAACACCTGATCCTAAACGTATCTCCTAGCAGTCAAGTCCCGATAAGGGATTTATCTGTTGTCATTATTAATGTGAACTACTCCTAATTATTCATCAGGAGGGTTAAACGCCTCCATTCTTAATCTCTTTTAAACTTAGCTGTAAAATCTTTGAAAAATTTCAGGGTAGTCTCAGCTTTGACTGATTACTTCTTAGTCATTATAACGTGGGTAGCTGAGGTAGATCCATAATGGATTTTTAATGAGTAGGTTTTGAAACGTTAGTGTGCCCTCTTATTGCCAATGCTAACCACTAATAATTATGTGCTTTAATAGGGTATTATCTCAGCCAATGAATTAAAATTTGTGACATACTGTCGGCAGTCTATAACTTTTATGGCGAGAGTCAGAAAATTCTTATTCCGTCTTTTCCCTTTTCGCGAAACGGATACTAAGTTTTTCTAATAAGGTACTTAAAACTTGGACCATTCCACAATGTATAAGTGGATCCTTCATGAGGATTTCATTAATGTCCTTACTAATTAAGAGTATTGCCATAGAATGACTGTGATGTATACCTTACCATGTCCTTTCTAGCATAACCACTGATATACTTAATGGTTTCTACTTCATCCTTTCTAGTGTTTAGTCAACATAAGCAAGCCAAGATTAACTAAAACATAGAGGTAAAATCTTGGATTCTAATACTTAGTCAACATAATGAGGATAAGTAGGTGACTTATAGAAGAAGTAAGTAAGTTATTGTACATGTGCTTATATTTAATCAAAATGGAAATTTCACAAACTAGGCACCTAGCTCGGTTGGTTAGGCGCGCGAAAGGGTGCGGCCTAGACCCAGGTTCGATTCCGGGGACGGCCGGTTCCACCATTTTTTTAATATTAATTAATCGTACGGATACATGTAATTATGAGGGTTGTCTCATAAGGAGTCTAGATAATTAATCGCTTCTTATCACCCACAATATGGGCTTGATTTTCAAGACGACCAATCCATTCCTATTACTATATCGAGTCCTCCTATTAACGAAACAAGGACAGCGGAGAAGGGTAATTCCAAATGGATATAAAACATCCATTTAATATTGCTGGAGCAGTCTCTGAGGTACTATCGGCCAATTTTACTTCATACTTAACGCTTAGACTTTTAACAGGCAGATTTAATGATTTACAATATCTATTGTCTACGAGAGACTTATCCGAACCTGAATCAATTAATACTCTAGCATGAGCGTTATTGGTAAAGAAAGTACCTATTGTGACATTGTTATCCTGAACAGTCTCTTGAGCATCCATTTGAGAGCTTCCAGCTTTGATCTTTTTAACTTCCTCAAGCTTTTTAGCGTATTTAGGGCAGTTGATCTTAATGTGCCCTCTTTCATTGCAACCATAGCAGGTTGCGTCCTCCATCTTCTTACAGTCCAAGGTCTTATGCCCCTTGGACTTGCATATCCCACATGCAAAAGTTCTCGTCGGTGTATGCGAGTTCGATCCATACCTGCACTTCCCGAAGTGCCGTTTCTTGCAGATTTTGCATCTGGGTTTTTCACATGACTGCTGGTTGTCCTTTAAATCCTTCCCAGACTTAGTTGCTTCTCCCTTGGCAGCCTTAGGGCAATTAGTACTGATGTGGCCCTTTTTGCCGCAGCCATGACAGGTCGCATCTTTTAATTTCTTGCAATCCAAGGTCTTGTGACCCTTGGTTTTGCAAATTCCACATAATTTAGCACGTGGGTCGATTGTGCATTTTCCAACATGTTGCTTCCTGCAGATCTTACATCTGGGTTTTTCACCCGACTGTTGGTTGTTCTTCAATTCCTTGCATTCATGGGTCTTGTGTTCCATCTCTTTACAGATACCACATCCCCTAATCTGTTCATGTATACATATACTGAAGTGCCTCTTCTTCCCGCAATTCTTACATTCGGGTTTAGCCTCCTTTGGCTTGGACTGGTTATAGTTTGAACCGGTCTTACCCTTTTTACAACCTTGAATTGGGGTATTATTGCTCTTTCGTTTGTGATCCTTCAGTACTCGATCCACAACGTTATTTATGGTTGTATATAACATAGCCTGTAACTCAGCGCCCGTTAAATTCAGTCTTGTATCATCATTCTGATTAACTGGATGATTGTGAGCTTCAGAGGAGTCAACCATGGTGAAGCTTTGAAGGCTACAAACCAAGTAGTAATATTTGATTTAATTATATGGTGAATTGTCGAATTTGTTGATTAAATAGTTATGGTGTAAATAAACCATATAGTCCAAAAGATAGTATTTAAGTTAATTGATTATGTTCTGCCTAGGTTCTTAAATAAACCAATCCTTGGCGTGTAAACAGAATATAATCCTTCATATTTATTAGACAGGGGACATAAATCACGACTGTCAAATGTCGTACTGACATTTTATATAGCACAAGAGCTTGTTCCCAAGGACTCTTGATGGCACTGGGCCTTGTCACTAGGGAAAAATCTAAAACATAATCGATGATTCCTTTGGATCGGAAAACTTCATAGTTCATTGTCTTGACAAGAATTTATGAATTAAAACTATCTTTTCATGTATACACCTTTTCCCGTAGGTATACATCCCAAATGGATGTTTTGATGCGTACATCATGCTCGACGTTTACCAGCCATGATTCCTATTGATCATTTAGGCTAAATAAGGGATGTGGAAAAATTCCTAATATAAGGATGACTAGTGTGATTTTATCGCATCACTGCTGTCGGGCGTGTTAACACATTTTCAAATGTTAACAATGATCTGAATCTCTTTTTAAACAAGTTTTACCATCTTAGCTAGGTCTTCAATGACATTCAAGCTAGGTCAAACCTTTTAAGATTCTCTTTTAATATTTATACTGGCAGGAAAGGAATGATATTTATTTTTATTCAGGATTTCTATCATAAATCCTGATTTACAAGTTAATAATAGCACAAATGGCCTAGTCGCGTAGACAAGTTTAATTTATAAGCCATGATTTCAGAGAATCGAGGTGTTTGGGTTTGAACATAGTTCATTACCTTTTTCAGACAGGGGGTCATCGCTACCACTGTCTTTTGGCTCATGTAGAAATGAGCAAGGCCCGTAGGCATTATTTTACCAATGTATGGTTAAAATATGATCATCTTAATTGATGATCTAAACCCATGATTCAGAGATCATTAAGTTGGGTTAGGGATCTTTTAAAGAATCCCTATATAAAATGTCGTGTGTGATTTTTAACGAATCACGTCTGCCAGGAGCGTTAACACGTTACAGGTGTTAACAAGGACTTGAATCTCTTGAATAGGTTCTACCATCTTGGCCTTGTAATACGGGCTAGGTTTACCTTTAAGATTCTTTTTAATACTTAACGCAGAAAATTTTTAAATCGAGATGTTAATAAGGATCTGAACCTAAATTAAGGATCTGCCATCTTGCCATTTTATTATAATGGTAGATCTTATAATATAGGAATGACATTTTAAACATAATCGTTCCTTTAAAACTTAAACAAGTATATGGTTGCCCTAAACGGGACTTGGAAGGAATAATGTTGTCCTCGAAGGGACTAAAAGATAAATATCGTTATAAGGACTTTTAAGGAAACGATCTTCAGCAAAAAGGAGTTTCTTCTTCATTTTTATTTCTGAATGCTTTCTCCTTGGTTGCTCGTTTCATCCTAGCCGCTGTACGAAGGTCAGCAATTTAAGGCTCCGAGTGTGGAGAATCCCTATTACGGCTTCTTCGCTTGGCGACGTATCCAATATATAAAAATTGGAAGCAAGATTTCCAGATGAGGATTTAGAATATTCCTATGTTAAGTCTAGACTCAGAAGGTCAAGGAATGTGCTAATGTGTCATTGAGATTAAACACAAAAAGATAGTGTTTAATTCACTCAATGTTGGCTCTGATACCAACCTGTTGTCACGGCCCCCGACCCGGTTTGACCCGTTTCAGGAGCCGCGGGACAGAAATACTGCGGTATTTATTTAATTGAGTTTAACAGCGGAAGTTTATTTAAAAGGATCGTTTAAAGCTAAAATTTTCCCCGATTATTTTATTTCACAATTCGGGATAAAACCCTGATAATTTACAATATTATGAAATAGTGATATTACAAAACTTATTTCTTTATTTTATAATGAGCCACTATCTTAAGCTTGAAATGCTCCCCAGCACTTTTCCTGAATTACAACAGATCACCTGAAACATGTTTGAAAAAAGTTTTGTCAGCGGGAAATACTGAGTGAATCATTCTATTTACTAAAATGACACATTTGTTATAATTTACAGTATTAAGAGCGATTACAATGTTTCTATTATCAAACCAACTACCCACGGTATTTGTCACTCGACCGAATCTGTGACTATGGTCATATCCCCCATTGGCTGCCCCAATGGTGACGATTATCAAGTAATGTATACAAAACCCCACATACCGGCTGTAACTTGGTGATTACAAAGACTTAATCCCCGTAATTATAACTTTGAAAATAAACATAATTTTGTAAATAGATTTGATAAAAAGAGAGAATGACTCACATTGCTGATTTAATACGGACAGAGTCTAATCTATGATTTAGCCTTGTTAACCTAATATAATTAACAATGCACACAAAACTGGGTTAGTAATCAATCCAGCAATTACGATAATTTACGAGATCCAATTCTCACAATGAATGACAAAATGCAATACTTCATCCATCGAATTAACGATGATCCGTTGAATTAACAACGAACGACAAAGTATAATACTTTATCTATCGAATTAACGATGATCCGTCAAATTAATGACGAATAATAAAGTATAACCCTAATGTGGGTGGCACTTAAACATTCATTGGATATATTGATCGTCGGATAAATGAATCGTAGCAGCGATTGTGCTAATACCCTGTTTTGCAGCAGAATTTCGAGACCCGTGTGTGTTATTTAGAGTATTCCTGCTATAACTTAGAGTATACTTCGAATTTTTCCGTCGTTTCAGTACCAGAATTCAAGTCCCAAACCCACCTATTTATACTGAAAATTTTACACCGTCGCGTAGCGCGACTGCCTACCCCTTAGTCGTCGCGCTACGCGACTGCCAACCTATATTCATAGGGTAGCTACGTGCATGGGTAGGCTTGCTGAGTTGGTGGATTTCGAAAATTTGATTTCTACAGCTCACAATTTGGATAATCGTCAATAGGGTTTAACCCCCCCTGAGTTTTAGGGGCCCTAATCCTGATTCTGAAAATTATGAAAATTTTAGGGTTTGTTCAGAATCACTTGGGTGTCTCAATTAGGGTTTCCTTTTGGACTAATTAATTTAATAATTATGACTTTTGATGAGAGTTGTTACATTCTCCCCACCTTAATAAAAATCTCGTCCTCGAGATTTACTGGAATAATTGAGGATACTTTTTCTTCATTTCTGATTCCAGTTCCCAAGTATATTCAGCTCCTCTCTTTGAATCCCATCTGACTTTGACTAAAACTAGTCGTGTATGCTTGAGAAACTTTACTTTTCTGTCTTCTATCTGAAGAGGTTTCTCCACAAATTTTAACTTTTCGTTTACCTCTTTATCTTGAAGAGGTACTACCAGTGATTCATCTGATAAGCATTTCTTGAGATTGGATACATGAAATACATCATGTACCCCAGATAATTCTTCTGGTAATTGTAAACGATAAGCTACTGGTCCTATACGTTGGATTACTGGAAATGGTCCTACGTATCTGGGACTTAGCTTTCCTTTATTACCGAATCTAACAACTCCTTTCCAAGGAGAAACTTTCAATAGTACTTTGTCTCCAACTTGGAATTCTAACGGCTTGCATCTATTGTCTGCATAACTCTTCTGACGATCTCGAGCCGTTTTCAGCCTTTCTTTGATTTGAGTAACCTTATCAGTTGTTTCTTGCACAATTTCAGGACCTGATAATTGACTTTCTCCAATTTCTGCCCAACAAACTGGAGTTCTGCACTTTCTCCCATATAATGCTTCAAATGGAGCAGTATCAATGCTTGAGTGATAACTATTGTTATATGAGAATTCAATCAATGGTAAGTGATCATCCCAACTTCCACCAAAGTCTATTACACATGCTCGGAGCATGTCTTCTAGAGTTTGGATCGTCCTTTCACTTTGCCCATCTGTTTGGGGATGATATGCAGTGCTCAAATTTAGTCGAGTTCCCATGGCTTGCTGGAAACTTTTCCAGAAGTGGGAAGTAAAACGACTATCTCTATCCGAAACAATGGAGAGTGGAACTCCATGTAAGGATACAACTTCATCTACATACAATTTAGCCAATCTTTCCATGCTAAAAGTTTCTTTCATAGGTAGAAAATGAGCTGATTTGGTTAATCGATCCACAATTACCCAAATTGCATCATTACCTTTTCTGGTTTTGGGTAACTTAGTAACAAAATCCATTGTTATAAGTTCCCATTTCCATACTGGCATCTCTAACTGTTGTAATAGTCCTGAAGGTTTCTGATGTTCTGCTTTAACTTGTGAACAAGTAAGACATTTAGAAACATAACTGGCTATATCCTTTTTCATTCCTATCCACCAAAAGTTCTTTCTTAAATCTTGGTACATTTTATTGTTTCCTGGATGCATAGTGTACCTAGATTTATGAGCTTCTTCTAAAATCTTAGGTCTTAAGTCTCCCTGCTTAGGTACCCAAATTCTACTTTTGTGGAATCTCCAAATTCCATCTGCTCCTTGTTCTAATTCCTTTATTCTTCCTTTCATTCCTTCAGCATCATCCTTGATTGCTGTAGTTTGAACATTCTTCAATTGTTCCATTAAATCTATTTGTAGATTTAATCTGAGAGCACGAACCCGTCGTTGTTTCTCATAATACTTACGACTTAAGGCATCTGCAACTACATTTGCCTTTCCCTCGTGATATTGAATATCACAGTCGTAGTCGCTTAAGATTTCCATCCATCTCCTTTGCCTCATGTTTAACTCTTTTTGCCCAAATATATATTTTAAACTTTTGTGGTCTGTGTAGACAGTAAATTTACTTCCGTAAAGATAGTGTCTCCAAATCTTAAGGGCAAAAATTACGGCTCCTAATTCTAAATCATGAGTCGTATAGTTTTCTTCGTGCTTTTTCAATTGCCTTGATGCGTACGCAATTACCTTCTTGCGTTGCATAAGCACACATCCAAATCCTAGTTTTGAAGCATCACAATATACTTCAAAATCTTCAGTTCCTTCTGGTAAGGCTAAGATTGGTGCATGGGTTAATTTCTGTTTCAAAATCCTAAAAGCTTCTTCTTGTTTAGGTCCCCATTCAAACTTAGTGGCTTTACAGGTTAACTTAGTTAATGGTACGGCTATCGTGGAAAAATCCTTAATAAACCGTCTATAATACCCAGCTAAACCTATAAAACTTCTTATTTCCATTGCTGTTTGTGGAACCTTCCACTTGGTAATTGCCTCTATCTTAGCAGGATCTACATGAATACCTTCATGATTTACCATGTGTCCTAAGAATTGCACTTCCTTTAGCCAAAATTCGCATTTCGAGAATTTGGCGTACAACTTTTCTTTTCTTAACAAAGTTAAGAGTGCATGCAAGTGCTGACAATGTTCGTCCTGACTTTTGGAATAAATAAGTATATCGTCTATGAAGACAATTACAAATTTATCCAAGTACGGTTTACAGATCCTATTCATCATGTCCATGAATGCTGCAGGTGCATTCGTTAATCCGAAGGGCATGACTGTAAACTCGTAATGACCATACCTAGTTCTGAAAGCAGTCTTAGGTATGTCTTCTTCTTGTACCTTCAATTAATGATATCCAGAGCGTAAATCTATTTTAGAAAAATATCTAGCCTCCTGAAGTTGATCAAAAAGATCATCAATCCTAGGTAATGGATATCGATTCTTAATTGTAACCTTATTCAATTCCCTATAATCGATACACATTCTCATTGAACCATCCTTTTTTCTTCACAAACAACACTGGTGCTCCCCAAGGGGATGAGCTAGGTTGTATGAATCCTTTACTTAGTAATTCATCTAATTGCTTTTTCAATTCTAACATTTCTGTGGGTGCTAATCGATAAGGTGCCTTGGCTATCGGTGTAGTTCCTGGAATTAGATGAATCCTAAATTCTACTTCCCTATCTGGAGGTAATCCTGGTAAATCTTCTGGAAATATATCAGAATATTCTGATACTACTGGTATTTCCTTAAGATCTTTTCCCTTAGTGCTAATGATTACTGAAATCATATACACTATTCCTTGTTTTCGTTCATAATTAGCAACTTTCATTACTGATATGAACTTCATGGGCTTACGTGGTTTATCTCCTGTAATCCTAATCACTTCTCCAGTAGGTGATTGAATTTCTATGGAATTCTGATCACAAAGGATTCTAGCATGGTTGGCTACTAACCAATCCATTCCTAATACAACATCAAATTCAACTAAATTCATCGGCAATAGTCTTGCAGAGAATTTATGTCCTAAAAGTTCTATGTTTCCTTCTTGCAAAACTTTATCTATTTTAACTGAATTTCCGTCTGCGGTTTCAACTGTAAAAATATGCCTAATATTGGTTAAAGGTAAACTAAGAGCTTGACAGAATGAAGTATTTATAAAACTTTGGTTTGCACCAGAATCAAATAATACTTTTGCGTACACGTTGTGGACTAAGAACGTACCCGCTATCACATCTGGAATGAGTTCTGCTTCTTGAGTGGTCAGCTGAAATGCCCTAGCATTCTTCTTAGTAGTGCCTTCGGTCGCTTTGGGTTTGTTATCTGCTGGTTTGACCAGTTTAGGACATTCTGTTTTATAATGCCCCGCTTCTCCACAGTTAAAACAGATTACTGTCTTCTTTTTGCAGTTTTCTTCACGATGTCCTATAGCTTTGCAAAAATTGCAAGTGATATCGCATTTTCCATAATGCTTCGTTTTGCATTTCCTGCAGAATGACGGAGCTGGAGATTGCCCTGTTCCTTTTCTCTTGAAGCTGTTATTATTACCCGCACGAAATCCTTGGGTAATTTTCTGAGCTAGTGTCTTTTTCCTATCTTCATCTCTTGTGCGTACCAATTCATCGGTTAGAGTGTTAGCTAATTCTACCGCATCATCAATAGTGCGAGGTCTCGCAGCTTTAACAATATTGCGGATTTCGCTAATTAGCCCCCAAATATAGCGAGAAATGAGTACCGGTTCTGGCGAAGCCAATGTTGGTACTACTCTTGCATATTCAAAGAATGTCGAGGTATAACCACGACAATCTACATTCATCATCCGATGATTTAGAAACTTATTCGCCATCTGTTCCTTTTCATACTCGGGACAGAATTTTCTTTCTACTAAACCCTTAAATTCTTCCCAAGTCATAGCATAAGCTATTACTCTTCCTTTTGATTGTAACACAGTGTTCCACCACTCGAGTGCTCCTTCTTTGAACAGATTGGATGAATACATGACCTGATCCTCTTTACCACATTTACTTATTGCAATGACTGCTTCGGTTTTCTCTAACCAACGCAGTGATGCAGTTGCTCCTTCATTGCCTGCAAATTCAATGGGTTTACAAGCAAGGAATTCTTTGAAAGTGCAACCAGGCGTTGCAGTTTTCATTTTCTTGGGTAATGGAGCTTGATGTGGTTCCTTATTATGGTTATTGCCTCCATTTACACTATTACTGAAGTTATCTTCAGTAATTTGTTTACTAGGAACAATCTGTTGCGGTTCGATTGGATTCTTTATAGCAGCAACGAATGCTGGAATAGCATTGGCTATCCCTTGAGCAACAATGTTTTCGATATCTTGCCGAGTCATATATTGATCTCTTGAATGTTGTTCAGAATGATTAACTTCATTAATAGGTTCATTATCACTGTTTGCCATCTGATAATGTATATATATAAATTTTATTAGTAACGGACAAATAATAATTATATACAAACAATCAGAAAATTTTATAATACAGATATAGTCAAAACAATCGATTTCTCGATTTCATTTTATATCTATCATAGTATGCATCATTACTCACAGATATCATACAGAGTTTTATTGGTTATTTACAGACTAACTTTACTAGTACTATTATACAAACACCGTTTTACCATCCTTCTATCTTTCGTCACTTGCCGTTCTAAAAACGCATTTCCCTCTCATCGTACTTCCAAGCAATCTGTCCTCCTATTTCCCTGATTCTAGTTCCAGCATCAAACAACTCTTCACCAAAGTGGCGAAGTTCAGCCATGTTTTCATTACTCATGGGTGGATTAGGTAATGGTTCTGGATCGAATTGTGGAAGAAAAGAGTAAGAATCGTTGACAATATTTTGAAATTGCCAATCGTTTGTCCACCATTCGTCCATTCCTATGGGTTGGGAGTGGACTATTGGATCTGGAATTGCTGGTTCCCAATTCATAGGGAGTTGGTTTCTAAGAGGATAATTAAAAATATTATTATTATTATTATTATTATTGACAGGCTGAATGGTTTCACAGCTTGCCAATAGGAAATCTATCTCATCTTGAAAAGTTCTTTCCTGGGTTGGATTGGAACTCTCTCCGATTTCTCTCTGAGCTGATATAGACCCTTGCCCAACTTCCATTACTACTTCTTTAGTAATTTCCTCCATCTGTATTTCTATCTCCTTACCCTCCTCTTTGTCTTCAGTTTTCATTTCCTGTTGTTTATTTTGGGCAGTTTTTTAGCTGGCTTCTTCTTACGTATTTTTCTCCATCCTACATAAGTCCTTTTCTTTTGTTTTGGCTTGCTCAAAGGTGGAACCTTGAATTCTACTGGTTGTTCAACATCGGGATAGTAGCTAGTATATTCCTTGGAAGCTTCGATAGTTACGGGGTAAAGATTAAGGTTCTGAAAAGCTTCGGATATCCCACTCATGCTGATGTAGCATATATGCAAAATGCATAGAATACTAAGTTAAAATTTACAAATAACTTTGTAATTTATTACATACTGTGTACTAATTGATTACAAAGATAACTGAAAAACACACTTAGGTTTCAAATTTTATTTATCACACAGAGTTTCTAGATTGTGATGGTAGGGTGCTAAATTTTTAAAGATTTATATTTTCTGCTACTGTGGCTAGCATATATAAATTTGCCCATTTCTCATCTAGTTTATCTTCCCAAGGTGATTTATCAATTAATTCCTGAGTTTCCCGTTTAATCCTCTTTTCTCGGATTTTCTCTTTACTTTTCTTAATAATCATTTCCCTCCTTTGAGGAGAAAGTGATTCCTCGTATTGTGCCTTTCGCACGAATATTCCTTCTTCAGGAATTTCAGCCTGATTCGAGGATTTGGTTTGGGATGAACTTCCCTTCTCATTAGATGATCTATCTAATTTAAGATAGATGCTTGACAGCTTTTGTTTACCCATACTGTAATTAACAAATAGCCAGTTAATAAAACACATAATCACATAATAGTAATCAGGAAGAATTAAGTATTTCTAAATACTTAATTTAGCTTAACCCAGTGGCTCTGATACCACCTTTTTCTGTCACGGCCCCCGACCCGGTTTGACCCGTTTCAGGAGCCGCGGGACAGAAATACTGCGGTATTTATTTAATTGAGTTTAACAGCGGAAGTTTATTTAAAAGGATCGTTTAAAGCTAAAATTTTCCCCGATTGTTTTATTTCACAATTCGGGATAAAACCCTGATAATTTACAATATTATGAAATAGTGATATTACAAAACTTATTTCTTTATTTTATAATGAGCCACTATCTTAAGCTTGAAATGCTTCCCAGCACTTTTCCTGAATTACAACAGATCACCTGAAACATGTTTGAAAAAAGTTTTGTCAGCGGGAAATACTGAGTGAATTATTCTATTTACTAAAATGACACATTTGTTATAATTTACAGTATTAAGAGCGATTACAATGTTTCTATTATCAAACCAACTACCCACGGTATTTGTCACTCGACCGAATCTGTGACTATGGTCATATCCCCCATTGGCTGCCCCAATGGTGACGATTATCAAGTAATGTATACAAAACCCCACATACCGGCTGTAACTTGGTGATTACAAAGACTTAATCCCCGTAATTATAACTTTGAAAATAAACATAATTTTGTAAATAGATTTGATAAAAAGAGAGAATGACTCACATTGCTGATTTAATACGGACAGAGTCTAATCTATGATTTAGCCTTGTTAACCTAATATAATTAACAATGCACACAAAACTGGGTTAGTAATCAATCCAGCAATTACGATAATTTACGAGATCCAATTCTCACAATGAATGACAAAATGCAATACTTCATCCATCAAATTAACGATGATCCGTTGAATTAACAACGAACGACAAAGTATAATACTTTATCTATCGAATTAACGATGATCCGTCAAATTAATGACGAATAATAAAGTATAACCCTAATGTGGGTGGCACTTAAACATTCATTGGATATATTGATCGTCGGATAAATGAATCGTAGCAGCGATTGTGCTAATACGCTGTTTTGCAGCAGAATTTCGAGACCCGTGTGTGTTATTTAGAGTATTCCTGCTATAACTTAGAGTATACTTCGAATTTTTCCGTCGTTTCAGTACCAGAATTCAAGTCCCAAACCCACCTATTTATACTGAAAATTTTACACCGTCGCGTAGCGCGACTGCCTACCCCTTAGTCGTCGCGCTACGCGACTGCCAACCTATATTCATAGGGTAGCTACGTGCATGGGTAGGCTTGCTGAGTTGGTGGATTTCGAAAATTTGATTTCTACAGCTCACAATTTGGATAATCGTCAATAGGGTTTAACCCCCCCTGAGTTTTAGGGGCCCTAATCCTGATTCTGAAAATTATGAAAATTTTAGGGTTTGTTCAGAATCACTTGGGTGTCTCAATTAGGGTTTCCTTTTGGACTAATTAATTTAATAATTATGACTTTTGATGAGAGTTGTTACACCTGTCACACCCCAATATTTCCACGCTTTACCGGTGGGCCCGGTAGGGGAGTAACGTGACGTGGTTGGCAACATCATAGTCAAACAACACAATATATAGATGCACAGCGGAAGCAAAAGGATAAATATATTATAATCCGAAATAATGTAACATCACAATATTACAACGGAAGTAAGGGATCCACAGGCGGATCAAAAATAAAATAACACTGTTCCACAGACTTTAGGCATCTAAGCTTGCGAGACTCTTTATTAATGCTAGGAGTAGCCAGCCAATTCCGATTAGTACCTTCACTTAGCCTTTTTGGGAAAATACGTCAGTTTACACTGGTAAATACAATCAACCGACTCATTTTGAAAAGGTTTTTAAAAAAGATTGATTTGAATGCACATGGCACAAATAATATTTTATAACTTGGGATACTTATTTAATTATATAAACTTGTACAGGATTTACAT
Source organism: Helianthus tuberosus (assembly GCA_030545235.1). NCBI lineage: Eukaryota > Viridiplantae > Streptophyta > Magnoliopsida > Asterales > Asteraceae > Helianthus > Helianthus tuberosus. The sequence continues at coordinate 28,438 of JARYGA010002713.1, forward strand.
GTTTCTTATGCGTTCAGTAGCCCGGATCGAGCCGGGTTAAAGATCAATAGACACACCACTTTGTTTAGATGAGACACTGACAGGTGTACGCCTACACCTGTGTGCTAAGGTCGTGGCCATTTCGTAAAATGATGCCAGGGATATCCGGGACAACGGTCATTAACCCCCAAAGGCTTTAAGCAAACAAAACAAATTAAACGGAACATCTCAATACTTTAACCACCATCATACAATTAAAGATTCAATGCCCGACCAAGCGGTATTTTATATACCGTACCCCAAGCCCGTATAGGGAAAATAAGTTAAGAGTATTTACCTGAGCTAAATATAAATTCAATCCCAGCCGTATCAAATCAGCAAGTACAGATAGCTTTTACTGGGCTCCTAAATCTGGAACGAAGGTTTTTAATAGCCTATTAGAATCCTAACGGGTCTTTAAATTAAGACTTGACTTAGACCGGTTAGTTTTACAGATACGGTTCGTACGCACGATTAAGCGAAGGCCGGATAGAATGTGATTTAGACCCGACAAGTTTGAAGACTTGCTTAATATGGGTATTTCTTACACATTCTGGATTTTGAGACGAAACTGATAAGTCTTGACCCGTTTCGGCTAATTTATGTAAACTAGTTACATAAACCGAACCGAACGCGTATGACGCGTAACGGGTAACCATAAGAGTCCTAAACAGGTTTCCTAAGTTAATATGCCTTAAATATGTTGTGATATCAGTAGGATACCTTCCATTATGCCCAAAACGAGTTTAATCTCATATTAAGCCCCGTAGGGGTATTTTGGTCATTTTAAAAATTATAAAAGGGATTAAATAAACTCCTGTGATCCGGGTCTGAGTTGATCGGTAAAATAGCTTATTTTTACAGGTTATAACATTTGATGTTAAGTCTTATGTAACAAAAATGGTTTTAAACTCAAACTACGCGTATAATACGCGTATAAAGCCGTTTTAAGCGACGTACGGTTTAAAATAGGATTATGAGTTTTCTGATCAGTTAAATAGGCTCAAAACACTTTATTTATTATTTAAAATCAGTAGCAATTGGATTTGTAGCAAAAGAACTTGTAAAACTCATTTTATGGCCTAAAAGGGCATATTCGGTATTTACCGGATCAAGGCGATAATCCTAGCTTATGATCAGTTTAAAAATAATTAAAAATCTTTAAAAATACCAAAATATTATATTACATCAGTGGGTAAAAGGTTTGGTGTCAAAAATTGGGTTTAGATAGGCTTTACGCTAATGACGTCGTTTAATTACTAAGAATCGTTATAATTACGTCATTAAGCATAACTCTTAATCTAGACCTCCGATTGATGTGAAATTTTAGGGACATTATTAATAATCAGTAACAAAGGTTATGGTCCTTTCATATCTTCAAAAATCTCGTTTTATGATCATAAGGGCAATATGGTAAACATTTGGCAATTTAACGGAAACGTGCAACGAATTGGACAATCAAGGTAACAACCACAGAGGTTTATACTAACATGTTACAAGGTCCTAATGGAACTTTAAGGTATGTCTAAACCTATCCAAACCGGGTCAGAATCGAGGTCAAAGCAGAAAGTCAAACTATGCGTCTTTCGGCTCCGAATCGGTTCAAAATAGAAAGTTGTCGAATCAAACAAGCTTAGACAAGTTCTTATACTTATTATTAGGTTATATGAATGATTAAACAGGTTACACGCCTTCTATATCGCTAATTACGCGTTTAATGATTCTGTTGACTTTTTCGGACAACGTTTGACTCGACAACCGACCTAGCTAGGATGGGAATCAGTGAGTACCCTTTTAAGGGTTTAAAGTCCACATAATTACCAACTTATAACAACCTTAACTTTGCCTAATCGCTGGACCATTTGTGTTTAATCGCTAAGTCAAACCGTAATTACGACGGTTTGACTTCTAAGCTAAATACTAAACAAAACTTGATTAAGAAGGGTTAAGGGTACTTACATAAGTCTAATGGATGATTAGGAAGTCTTGTATCAGTTCTTGAGCTCCTCAAAATGTCCAGAAGTTGAAATGTGTTTGTATGTTGCAACATGAGACTTTTATATGAACTTTGATCTTTCTAAATTGATGCCAAATGGGTCTAGGATGATCCAAGATTGATACATGTGTCTTCTATAGGCTATATACCAGTATAGGAAGCTCATAGAATCGAAAACCTGAGTTTAAAGTCGGTTACAAGAGCTTAACAGGCACCTGCCTGTTTTTTCTGCATCTGGCAGTCGGACGCGGCCCGCCTGAGGTATTGGCAATCCTTACGCGGGCCGCCTGGAGGCTGGGTTCAGGTTTTAAACTTTCCTTTTATTGCATTTTGGTCCTTGGTCCCCCGAAAGGTCGTTTTCACTACAATTCTTGCATTATGAGGCTTCAATATTAACATATGGGGGCTTTAAGGTTTATACCATCTTTGTCAAGTCCTCGGGTAGCTTTGTGATCACCCGAAAAGCCCTAATTTTCAATGTTGACGATTCTAACCCTCACACACGAATTTTATCATAACTATCTCATACGGTAACGAAACTTGGTGAAATTTTTATGGTGCATTCTAGTGAGCATAATTAATCGTTACAAGGCTTCGGGTTTGCTAAAAGGTCACTCAGAGGTATATCTTAAACATGTTGACACATTTAACCCCTGTAGTTTGTAATCTCTCACTTTCCTTCACAATTCGCTTCGTATGATCCATGATCCATTCATTTAAGGTTACAAACATCATGTAGGGTTATTGTAAAGTATATTTATTCATTGTTGACACTTTGAACCCTTATATTTACATAGTTTCATTGTTTGTCAACTTTAGTCCTTCAAGAACATTCTTTCACACGTTCAAACCTATGACACGTGTCAACACATCATAGGACGTAAATTTTCGAGGTGTTACATATGGGTTTTATCCCATTTGTTTAATATAAAAGTATGGTGTTTTGCAAACTCTGATATTATTTCCTAACTACGATCCTGATGTATCATTTCCGCTGCCAAGTTAATGAACACTGATACCACCGGCTCGTGCTCGCGGCTCCCGCTCTCAGGATGGGGTCGAGGGTTGCGACATATTCCGACTGCGGTTGCTTTGAAGATGCGGAATATTAACATTGAAGATGACTCATGTCCCTTATGCAATTCAGGCGAGAAAACTGCTAGGCATATGTTCTTCTTTTGTTACATCGCTTCTCGGGTATGGCATTATGTGGGAAACTGATGCAAGGTTGCTCCCTTTGTTACTTCGTCGGCTAGAGATCTTTTAGATCTCTAGAAGACAGTTGGTTTATCAATTGGTGCGAAGGAAGCCTTTGAAGGCATTATCAAAGTCGGGTGTTGGTGTATTTGGCATACAAGGAATAAAGTTAAATTCGAAAACAAACAGGCTCGGGTGTAAGAGATTTTCAAGGACATGAAGGCTACTAGTTTCCTTTGGTTTAGTAATAGATCGAAAAATAGATCTGTGTCTTGGGATGATTGGTGTAACTTTGTAAATATGTAATTATGGTTGTTTTGGCCTCTCCGTTTAGTGGGTTCGTGTGTGTTATTGAAGTTCATGTTTCAAAAAAATACATGTATCAACATTGTTCCATTAGTATTGGTTTCGTTCGTTTCATCACCGGTACTATACCAGCAATTGTTACAATATACGACACAACATACATTATTCTGAACAAAACTCGGTTTGTTACAACACTTATACCCGGTATAGTTTACAATAAAAAAATAGGTTATTCACATTGGTTTTATTACACAAAATTTATCTTATGTGACTCAAAATATAAAGTTGTGTAACTCTAAAAATAAAAATAGCGTTTTATTTTGATCGAAAACCATAAAAATTGATATCAATACCTATTCTAGTATATGGTTATAGTCAGGGGCGGATGTATGTAGTAACAAGGGGTAGCCTCCGCTACCGCTTGGTCGGAAATTTTTTGACGTTTTTAGTGTAAATTTTGGAAAAATTTGACGTTTTTTCGATTTCGTTACCGCTTATTTATAAAACGTTACCGCTTGGTCGGAATCCTAGATCCGCCACTGGTTATAGTACCGATGTTTGGTCGTTATCAGTTTCGTTCATCATAGTAACGGTACATAACAACACTCTATATAGCTTACGATAAAAAAATGACTTTATTTCGAATTCAACTTAGCTTTCAATAAAAAATGGTTAATGAACAAATGTTTTTACATTTTTTAAGCATGCCTGCGTATACAATTTTTCTAAGTGTTCAAAAAAAGTTACCGGAATGTTGAAAAAAATTAAGCAAACCTATGTATTCAAGTTTTTTTAAAGTTTACAAACGAAGAAATTTAATTTGCCAAAAATATATACGACAGGGGAAATTGAAATTGAAAATTAGATTCAAAAAACAAGGTAAATAAAAAACAATTTGGGTTCAATCTCTCACTTCGTGTAGAGTGAGGCACTCGTGGGCAATGATAGAAGATCCAGAGAAACCTGGGTTCAATCCTTGAGCCACACGGATTTTTTGGTAAAAATATATAATCGATTATCAGTTTTATATTTTTTGTTTGTCATGTTGTGTTTTAATTCTAACTAGGATTACGACACGCCGCAATTGCGGCGGGGATTCTTTATTTATAACTAAGTCGATCTACGACCCACACATTATGTTAAACCTGCCAAACGGGGTAAAAATAAACGATGTAAAAACGTTAACCCACACACGCACGTTGCGTCGTGTTAACTCGCAAAATTTAGAACGAAACGTAAAAACGTTAAGCCAAAGACGCACGCTGTGATGTGTTAAGTCACAAAATTTAGAACCAGGCATAGAGCGCAAAATTTGCGGAAAATGGAAACTATAAAGGACCAAAGTTGAAAGTAAAAAAAGTTATGAGGATAGATTGTAAAAGATAAAAAGTTTTGGGTTAATAGTAAAAAACAAATAGTTTTGGGTTAAAAGTAATTTATGAAATACTTTTGGGTGAAAAGTAAAAAAAAAAAATCAATTTTTTTTGGAAAACCCCCAAAGCCAACGTTACGACAACCATATGCATAACAATTTTTTCTTTGAAAAATCCCCAAAGCACACCCCGCGTTGCGGCGGGGTGAAAAAAACGGTGTCAAATAGTACTAATGTCACACAACCGTCATCGACAACCAACACTGACTTGACCTATAATATGCGTATTGCGACGAACCTGTCAAACATAGAAAAATATAGGTAAAAACGTTGAACCACACATGCACGTTGCGTCGTATTAACTCGAAAAATTTAAAACTATACGTAAAACGAAAATTTGCGAAAGATGAAAAGTATAAGTGACAAAACTTGTGAAGTTAAATTGCAAATGATGAAAAGTTTTGGGTTAAAGTTAAAAAAAACAAATTATGTAGGGTTAAAATTGGAAAAAGGTACAAACCTTTGGGTAAAAACTAAAAAATCAAGTTTTTTTTTTTTGAAAAACACCCAAAGCACAACTTATAAGTCCTTATAAACAAAAAGTTTGCTAATTTATATAGGTTTTAATAAAATAAAATTGTTTGTTTGTTTTGTGTGAGGTATAAATGGGCGGCTTTATTTCATTAGCTGCTGATGGACTCATAAGAACATTTGGGCTGGACTTATAAAGGACACTTGGGCTGGACAAATGGAGCAAATGGGTTGCGAATATCTAACAGAAGATACGAAGATACTGGAAGTGCCTTGACTAGGGGTGTAAACAAGCCCAGAGACTCGAGAGCTACTCGTGATCGGCTCGGTTAAAAGCTTGAACGAGCCGAGCCTTAACGAGCCTGAGCCCGAGCTCGAGCCTGAAATAGAGCTCGTTTTGTTATCAAGCCCGAGCTCGAGCCTGAAATACAAAGCTTGTTTAGGCTCGCGAGCCTAAACGAGCCCATACAAAATTTTATTTATTTTTATATATAATATATTAATAATGATGATAACATTGATGAGACGAGCTCGAGCCGAGCTTTGGCATGTTTAAGCGATGTTGAAGTGAGCTCGAGCCGAGCTTTTCGCTCGTTTAAGGTTGTTCTTAAAATAGTTCGAGCCGAGTCGAGCCGAGCTCGAGCTTTGGGTTTTACTCGCGAGCCGAGCTCAAGCTCAGAGAAGTAGGCTCGAACCGAGCCGGGCTCGAGCTCGAGCTTCATAAAAACCTAACGAGCCGAGCTCGAGCCCGGCTCGTTTACACCCCTAGCGTTGACTATATAAAGTGAGTCTCTCTCACATTTGCAAAATATACGTACAGAAAGTTCTTTCGCTTAGTTGTCACGCTAGGGTTTCTATCATCTTTCTCAGTGTTTTCACACGTTGTTCGTGAATCCTGAACGTATTAGAGTTGTTAGATGATCATCACATTGATGATCATCCGCTAGAGAGTTGTTTAGTTGTATTTTTTTCTCAGATCTTGTATCAAGTTAATGTTCTTAGAGTTGTAAACACTTTGATTTGATTCTGAATAAAGGAATTATAAGTTTCTGACACCGGTAATTTCATCGTCATGCCTACAGGCAGGTGGATTACCGGGTTCGGAATTAGTGGTGGACTCGGATTATTTTCAGAGTACTCCGTTTGGTCTAGTGGATACCCTGAAAATGCTTAGGATTAATTTTGTTGGCCGTTAAAAAAACATAAAAAAAATTTACTCAAAATTGAAAGCTAAATAAAAAAAAAATTGTTCTGAATTATTCTAAAAAGAATAATGATATTAGTTTACACAAAAAATCACTATTTTAGTTTACATACGTGTAAGGAGTGTTAATTTTTATCACAACACACGAATAATTGTTTTGGGGTATTATGTCTGAATCAATGTTTTAAAAATCAGTTTAAACCGGCCAGTTGTATCGGTTGAACCATCCGGTAAAACCATCCAGTACACCTGGTTGAACCGCTCGATACACCCGATGAAGGGGTATGGTCCCGAAAACCCGCGCTGACCAATCAGGCCGCGTACAGGACCATACTCCTACTACACCAATCTGGCAACTTTCTTGACCCCGCGCCGACTAATTAGATAAAATCTAGGTCGCCTGAGGACAAAACAAAGACAAGCTCAGATTCTACACTTAGCATCCCAGATGAAAACCCTCACTTCCTGGACCTCGCGCCGGCTATATGGGTTTACCCATAGGCCATACAGAGGGCAGAAATGCAGGTCATCCTAGGAATGGAATATAAACATAAAAGTCTTCAAACCGAATGGAATATAAACATAAAAGTCTTCAAAGTTGACTCGCAATTTAGTTTATTTATAAATAAAGGTGACGTCGTTTACTTTTTTGTTATTTTAGCAACATAAAATATATCGTTGCGATGTGCTTATCCTTTATTTATTATTCAACAAAAGTTTAATTCGAACGGAGTTAAATATAGTTTGATTTTTTTTGTTCTTTACCTTATGTTTTTTCAGTGTATTGCAATAGAGTATTTTTTGTACCTTAAGCTATAACGAATGCCCGTAACCGAACCAATACCAGCCGAATAAAATCGGTACCGGTGCTGATATTCATTTTTTTGGTTTTCGATAGATGTAAAACACGTGTCAATATATCCTCTTGGACATATCTCTTTCAGTTGCTATACCTAGTTCCGTAATCATACCAGTACTGGAACAAATCAAATCAATACCGACTGAGAACCCGATGCAAAGTGCGAGAAATCCCACTACTTGAACACAAAGTCAAGTTTTTAAATACAAGTAAGAATTATGGTGTTACTTGATGAATTTAATTTAACGGTTAGGATTTTTTTTTTTTTTTTTTTTTTTGTTATACTTCCTTATAAATTAGAAGTTACTAATTATAATGAAATTGATATAAGACAATTGATATCTTTATTGACTTTTTCTAATAAAATTTAGTGCTTAAAACTTTTAAAATTTAAGTATCTTTTATATATTTTATTACGTTTACTGAAGAAAAAATATACTACAAAATCAGAAATTTTATTATCTTTTATAGGAGCATAAAATTTTTATATTTTTAATTTTATATTTTTTAAAAGCTTTATCTTATTTACATTGTGTGACAAACGGTGCATCACGTTGTGTATGTGTTCAGGTATAAGTTTTGATTACACATTACATTACATGACACGTTTACTCAATTTACATGGTGTGGATATGTGTGCCCTAAACATGCATGTATAAATAAGCGTAAATACTTTCACCCATAAAACTCAAGCATACACATATACACCTCCTTACGATGCTTTAACAAAATCTTTTGTACCTTGTACGACCTCTATATATATTTATACTTACACTTTGTGAATGTGTTCAGGTATAAGTTTTGATTACACATTACATGACGCGTTTACTCAATTTACATGGTGTGGATATGTGTGTCATAAACATGCACGTATAAATAAGTGTAAATACTTTCACCCATAAAACTCGAGCATATACATGTACACCTTCTTACGATGCTTTAAAAAAATCTTTTGTACCTTGTACAACCTCTATGTAAACTTATAAAAAGTAGACGTGTTGACAAATAACTGCGTTGCTTAATTAGGGTGGAGGGTATAGGGCTCGGGGACATGTGCGGGGAACGGATATCACCGAGCGGTGACTATACCGTGGGTTTGAAGGTGAGTGGTGACCAAGAGAGAGGCAATAAAAATCGGTGATTGTTCACCGAATTGGATTGAGTGTGATTGAGAGGAGAGGAGAGAGAGAGGAGAGACCAATCAAGTTTTTTTTTAATTGAGGGGTGTTTGACTATACCTAGTGATTGAGTGTAAAATGGGAAGTAGAATGGGGAGTTGACATGGCATAATATTATTGGGTAGGATTTCACTCAAACACCCTAGGGTGATTGACTATACCCTCCACCCTTAAGCTCAAAGGTGCTCGCGAACCGCCTTAAACCTACTCTAAAAGTATTGATCTCACATTCACAGTCCGCTTTTGTGGGTGAAAGAAATATTTTAGATGGTCCGTTACTGGTAAGCGAGATCGTATCTTGGGCGAAAAAAAGCAAGAAAAAGATTATGATTTTTAAAGTTGATTTCGAAAAGGCGTACGACACCCTCAATTGGAAATTCCTTTTTAGGGTGCTCGGTTGCATGGGATTCCCAGAGACGTGGATTAAATGGATTTCCAGTATCCTAAAATCAGGCAAAGGGTCGATTTTATTAAATGAGTCGCCAACGGGGGAGTTCGCTTATAAACGGGGTCTTCGCCAAGGAGACCCGTTGTCTCCTTCGTTATTCATTTTGGCTATGGAGGTTATAGATATGTTTATGAGAAAGGCAAACGACATAGGACTGATAAAAGGTGTCAAATTGCCAAATGACGGCCCGGTTATAACACACCTTAGCTACGCGGATGATGTGATTTTTTTATGTGAATGGTCTGAGCAAAACGCTGGCAACCTCAATAAATTCTTGAGAGGTTTCAACCTCGTCACGGGACTGAAGGTAAACTTAAACAAGAGCAAACTCATGGGGGTCGGAGTTGAAGCTGCGCAGGTTAATAGAATGGCTGAAACTCTTAAGTGCGGTGTCGGTGAACTTCCATTCGTGTACCTGGGGCTGCCGATAGGAGCCGATATGAAGCGTAAAAAATTCTGGGAACCTGTCATAAAGAAATTCCAACGTAAGCTAAATGCGTGGAAAGCCAAAACCCTCTCTTTTGCGGGACGGGTCACCCTCGCAAAGGCCGTTTTGGGCAGCTTGCCTTCATACTTTTTGGGAGTTTTTAAGGCTCCCAAGGGGGTTATAAAAATGCTGGAAGGAATGAGGAGATCTTTTGTTTGGGGCAGAGTGGGTCAAAGACATAAAATGGCTTGGGTGCGATGGGGAAAAATGACCAAACCAAAAAAACAAGGCGGAATTGGGATTGGTGATTTGGAAGGTTTCAACTTAGCACTCCTTGCTAAGTGGTGGTGGCGTATAAAAGAAGAGCCAGATCAGTTATGGGCGCGGGTCGTGGCAGCCATTCATGGCCCGAACAAAGGGCTCAAACTTATCCCGATCAAACAATCGATATCGGGGTGGTGGAAAGACATAGCAAACGTTGACACTGGCCTTAAAAAATGGGGATTTGTGTGAACGAAAAATTAAAAGTGGAGATTGGGGATGGGAAAGGAATCCTTTTTTGGCATGACAATTGGACGGGTCACAGAAGTCTCAAAAATGTATTTCCGCATGCGTACAGGATTTCGGCTAATAAAAACGAACTGGTTTATTCTTGTGTAACGAAAGCAGGAAGCACCTCGTTATGGAGTTGTAGTTGGCTGAAAAATCCCAACTCGGATGCGGAATGGGTCGAAGTTGGGAACCTGATGCGGATTCTCCAAAACATTAATTTGAAGGGCGGCAAAGATAAATGGCAGTGGGTAAATGATGATGGGCAAAAATTTTCTACAAAAAGCATTCGATGGGAGATGGCGTAAAAAGTAGTGGTACCGAGTGATTGTGGTCCATTTCGCTGGAACTCTTGGGCGCCGAAAAAAGTGAACTATTTGGTTTGGAGAGCAGATTTGGGAAAGCTTCCTTCGAAGTTGGCTCTGGGCGCTAGGGGCATGCCGATACCGAATATTCTATGTAGTAGATGTGGTCTCGCTGAAGAATCAACTGACCATATTTTCGTCAATTGCCTTTGGGCAAGAAGCGTTTGGTGGAATGTTTTTAGGTGGCTGAAAATCACGACAATATACGATGACACTTCAGTTAACAGTTTGCTGGAACATGTGAATGCTCAAGTGGGTTCAAAAAGATGGAAAAAAATGTCTCAAATGGTGACGTTCGGATGCTTATGGAGACTCTGGCTTGCTCGAAATGAAAAGGAATTCAATGATAACATGATGCCGGTGCAGAAGATCTTGGAGCTTATTAAGGAGGAGACATTTATGTGGGTGAAAAGTAGAGCCGCTGGGGGCGCCTTGGATTGGAAAAAATGGTTAGAATTTGACATCTTTGTATGATTGTCGGTTTGTTGTTTGTTTGAACCTTCTTGTTTTTTTTCAGCTTCTGGCTGGCCGCTATATTTATATATAGTCGTTGTTCAAAAAAAAAAAGATAAATATACCCAAGATAAAGATTAATATACCCAAAAGTCAAATTTAGTAATGATTTAGTAAAGATGAACTACTTTATTATATTATTTTGTTATAAAGTTAAAAGTAATAATTATGTTTTATTATAAAGTCAAAAGTAATAATTATGTTTTTTAATTTATTTTATTTTATTTTATAATACATTTGTGACTTTTTTATATTTTGTTATATTTTTATTAGTATTAATATCAATATTAATAAATAAATAATCAAGACGCTTTATTATAAACACGTAAGTGAAAAAGTTCATCATAAATAAATAAATAACGAGTCAATAATAAATTTTATAAATCTTTTGTTATTTTTTTTACTTTTTTATATTTTGTTATACTATTATTAGTATTAATATCAATATTTCTAAATAAATAATCAACACACAAAATATATTATACTCTGCTAAGCAAACATCTCACGCTTGTTTCAAACTCTCAAAAGTGATCCATTTTGCTTTTAAATATTATTCCCTCGTCATCATTTTGGTATTTCGGATAGATGGAAGTTTGTTTTTACGTCAATTAAAGAATACCTAATATTACTAGTAGTTTACGTTGAAGGTTAATAAAATTTCATTTCATGACCGTTGTAAGCATAAATACAATCAAATGATACACTAAAAAACTAATAAATTATTCATACTCGGCCAAAAAAAAATAAACGATCAAAAAAATTAATTACTCACCTATTATATTTACGATAAAAAAAAGTATTACAAAATGTGCAGATTAATAAATCACAACCAAAAAAATATACAGAGAGATGGACTTTATAGGCATATTTATATTGACTTTATATGCATATTTATATGAACTTCATTTTTGCTGTAAAAAAAATATATATGCAGAGAGATGAACTTTATAACAAGAAACCACAACCAAAAAAATATATATAGAGAGAGAAAGAGAGCCAAGAGAGAGGTGAGAGAAACAAAATATAAAACAGTAATAAAGGTATTATAAAATAAAATAATATAAAAAAAACATAATGTATTAAAGTAGTCAATCATTAGTTGACTAATTTTATAGGATTTGTATAGATCTTGAAAATAGAGATATAGATTATTAAAAAAGTCAATTGACTTGTGGGAAAAAAAGTAAATAAAAGTTGATTTTTAGGTGTATTTAACACAACCCTATAATATTCATCTATAAGGCTCGAGGGTGTGGGGGCGCCACCCTCGCCAGCTGGACACCTATAGAGCCCCCCCTCCGCCATCGTCCACACCCCCGGCGCTATGCCGGGGCGCCATTGAAGCTCCGCCACCATGGTAACGAGCTCGAAGGGGCTCAATAGGTGGGACCCACTTGTTTTGCACCAATGAAATTTTTTTTTTAATTTTCTTTAATATGGGGCTCCATCCACACCATGCAAATTAAAGGGGGCTCCATGGCTGAGTTTGATCCTAGGTGGCACTGACGTGGATCCTAGGTGGCGCTGACTTTTATAATAAAACATAATTATTACTTTTAACTTTATAATAAAATAATATAATAAATTAGTTAGTCATTACTAAATTTGACTTTTGGGTATATTAATCTTTATCTTGAGTATATTTATCACACCTCATATTATAATATGAAAGTGCAGCATCGTTCACCAACTATACTAATCGAACCTACAATAAAAATGGTTATGTATCTAATGTCATTTAATGCATTTCATTTCTTTTATTTTCACATGAAGGGACCCGCTTTGATTACGATCAAGCTTTATAAATTATTTTATTTTTTCTATTATGTAATAATCAAGACAAACTTATTATCTTCCTATACTAATAAATGAATATCATTTTGGCCGCATGTCATTTTCTGATAATTTCTCACTTTATTTTCCTATTTATCTCTTATATTAAATAATAATAAAATAATTTTAAACAAAATATTAAATAAAAATAATTACTTAGATAAAGATAAACATTAATATAGTAATATATAATTAAAAGACTTAAAAGGTTCTAGCTACTTATATACATCAACAAATGCCTTTTTGAGTTACGTAGCTTATTATTTGATATGGTACAATCATAAATAAAACATTGCCATTTTTTATCGTTGTAATATATGTGTTCATATTATTTTATGCATTTAGTTTTCTTTTTCAATTGCTATAGCGAGTGACGACGTCATAAAGAACCGAACTAATGCTAATAGAACTCCCGCTGCATATTAATCAATTTATACAAAGCAATAATACGAAATACACAGTTAGCCATACAAAACAATAATACGAAATAGAAGCCAAATTCAAACACCCGACTAAGTCTTTGGTATGATTTTTTATCGCTGTAATATATGTGTTCATATTATTTTATACATTTAGGTTTTCTTTTTCAATTGCTATAGCGAGTAACGACGTCATAAAGAACCGAACTAATACTAATAGAACTCCCGCTGCATATTAATCAATTTATACAAAGCAATAATACGAAATACATAGTTAGCCATACAAAACAATAATACGAAATAGAAGCTATACAAAAGCAAATACGAATGAAAATCTTTTTTGGACACTGTCACTTTCTGGTTCTTTCTCACCTTATTTTTCTATTTATCTCTCATATTAAATAATAATAATTTATACAAATTATTATATATGAATAAATATTTAGATAAAGCCAAAAGTTTGTTTTTATTATGAACATATTAAATAATAATAATAATTTTAAACAAAAAATTAGATAAGAATATAAACATTTGTTTTATTACTATCATAGAAAATAATAATAATAATTTTAAACAAAAAAATTATAAATAAAAACGTGGGGATCAATCTCCATCTTTTTGTATCGTAAACTCTCTTGAATACAAATTTAAGACGAGTGTTTTATGAATAAAATAAATAAATAAATAAACACGAAGGTGCATAAAACTAACTAAAATAATTGTATCTCATAATTTGAATGTATCATAAAAACGGGATTCAACCTCAAGTAATACATGTGTTTTTAACCTAATAATAAATAAAAAAACAAAGTAAAATGTTATAATAAGTAAATAGTACATCAAAGTTCATTTTTAAAAGATAAATATTGATGACTGTATGTGTTAACATATGAAATTATATTTTATTCAACACGTGTAATATACGAGTTATTTTAAAGATATATCTTTTTTTATTATTTATTATATACAATTAGATTTATGCAAAATAAAAAAAAATAAAGTAAAATGTTATAATACGTAAATATACATCAATGTTAGTTTTTAAAAGATAAATTTTGATAGCTATTTGTATTAACATATGACATTATATTTTATTAACACATGCAATATAGAAGTTTTTTTAAAGATATATCTTTTTATTATTTATTATATAAAATTACATTTATGTAACTCGTGTAATACACGGGGTTCTAATCTAGTTATATTATAAAAGATAATCTTTAGTGACTTATTACCTAATACAATGAAAAAATACACTATATATATATATATATATATATATATATAGGGTAAGGTTCATGCGAGAACCACCCTTATTGCGAGAACCAATGTGAACACAACCTAAAATAGCTAAAAAAAACCTAACCCCCACCCCCCCCCCTAAAAAAAAAAAACCTACCCCCCCCCCCCAAAAAAAAAAACCTAACCCCCCCCCCCAAAAAAAAACCTAACCCCCCCCCACCCCCCCCCCCCCCAGCTAAAATGCTAAAAACTATACCCTCAAAAAACCTAAAAAAATCTTAAATTTTTTTTTTAATATTTTTTATGTTAAAATCGTTACTTTTAGTATCCAAAAAAAAATTTTAATTTTTTTTTTGCTTCGAAAAGTAGCGAATTTTTGATAAAAAAAAATTTGTGTGATTTTTAGCTATTTTTAGGCATTTTTTGTTGTGTTTGCATTGGTTCTCACGGTTCTCGCAATAAGAGGTGGTTCCTAACGGATCTTTGTCATATATATATATATATATATATAGGGAGGAGCTCATGCGAGAACCACCTTTATTGTGAGAACCGCGAGAACCAATGTAAACACAACCTAAAATAGCTAAAAAAAACCTAACCCCCACCTCCCCCCCCCCCCCCCCAAGCTAAATGCTAAAAATTAAAACCTCCAAAAAACCTAACCCCCACCCCAACCCCCCAAAAACCTAACCCCCCCCCCCCCACCCCCAAGCTAAAATGTTAAAAACTAAACCCCAAAAAAACCTAAAAAAAATCTAAAAAAAAAAAATCTAAAATTTTTTTTTTTTAATATTTTTTATGTTAAAATCGCTACTTTTAGAAGCCAAAAAAAAATTTTTTTTTTGCTTCGAAAAGTAGCGATTTTTTTATAAAAATACAAAAAAAAAAAAAAAAATTTGTGTGATTTTTAGCTATTTTTAGGCATTTTTGGTTGTGTTCACATTGGTTCTCGCGGTTCTCGCAATAAGAGGTGGTTCTCGCATGATCTTCTCCCTATATATATATATATATATATATATATATGGGAAGGATGTATAGAAAACCCACTTGTGGTTAGAAAACCCGGGAAACTCAAAGCTCCCGATTTTATTTTATTTTTTTTGAAAAAATTTACACATGTTATATACATGTTTTTAAGGGTGTTAGGCAAAAATAAAATCAAAAAAGTGCCGAGTAGATATTTTTTTAAAAAATAAACAAGTTTTGGTGTAACATATGTTACATTCGTCTGACATATGTTACCCCAGAAATTTGTTTATTTTTTTAAAAAATATTCACTCGGCGTTTTTTTTATTTTTTTGCCCAAAACCCTTAAAACATGTATATAACATGTGTAATTTTTTTTTAATCGGGAGGTTAGAGTTTCCCAAGTTTTATAAATTATAAGGGTTTTCTATAGATACTTCCATTATATATATATATATGATTAGGTTCAAGAGTGAACACTAGTGTAGTTTACGAACTGGGCGAACTAATCATGGCCATACATATGTGTAGATCAATGACCAGGATTTGATGATGAAATATACTAGTGTAATTTACGATTTGATGATAAAACGCAAATATACATGTGTTTACTTTGACTCGTTATCTTAAAACTTTATCTAATTCATCAACCGCGGTGTTCTATTCCTACGTAGATATTCGAATAATTTATGTAAATAAAGATAAAATGTAACGCAAATAGACGTGTGTTTACTTTGAACTTCTTTTGGACTCATGACAAGCTCCGTTGGAGCCACACCACCATCATCAAGAGAAGATAGTGCAAGTTGCAAACTTCTAATAGACCGATTTCAAGAGGGGCGTCCTTCTCTCATGGATGGCTACTTCGCATCAAGGACATACATTATTGTATTGCTTAGGATGAATTAAAAATTTCCATGGTAAACTGTAAGGACTTGCAAAAATGTCCCAAAACGACCCGTAAGTGAAAACCCGCACCCCTGAAACCCTAACGTGCATAAAAAAACTAAGAAATCAAAGTTTTTGGGTTTCAGGCGGGCCGCGTAAGCCATAAGAGAAGCTTACGCGGGCCGCGTCAAAGTGTGGTTGACCGGATAAGCGTTCAGGGCCACGTGGCAGACCTAGGTGTGACACGGATGCCCTAGTCTATGCATAGATGGCCCTCGCGGGCCGCGTAAGATCAAGAGGAGGCTTACGCGGGCCGCGTAAACCTCAATTTTTTTCTATAAATTGCCTGGGCATCGGGCTTTCATTCTGTGTCGATAGTTTTGATCAAAAACGAAGATTCACTGCTCAAAATCATAATTTACATTAGGGAGGTGCTGCTACGATACAGGGTATTAACTCGATCGCTGCTACGATTCAATGTCCGATCGATTGAAATCAATCCAATGGATGTTTAAGTGCTGCCCACACTAGGGCTATACTTTATCATTCGTCGTGAATTCGATGGATGTTTCAGTATTGCACTTTGTCATTCGTTGTGAGGATTTTAATCTCGTGAGTTATCGTAAATGTTGTATTAGTTACTGACCTAGTTCGTGTGCATTGTTATTTAAATTAGGTTACAAGGCTAATCAGTAGGCTAAACTCTGCCTGTTTAAATCTGCAATGTGAGTCATTCTCTTTTTATCAATAATGTTTTACAATACTCCAATCATTTTCAAAAGTTATAATTACAAGGATTAAGTCGTGGTTATCTTGAATCACTGGCTAGTGGGGTATTGTGCACATTACTAATTTCTCACAGTTAGGCTAATAAATCCTAACAATGATAATCATCACTACTTGGGTGAAAGGACCCAATAGTGGTATGACCATCGTCACCAGGAGGTGACACGGCGCCAGATAAAAATAAGATAGAAGCCATTGTAATCGCTCTTATGCTGTAATTTATAACTATGAGTCGTTTTATTAAACTTGAGTGACTCGCCAGTATTTCCCTGCTGATAAAATATTTTTCAAACATGTTTCAGGTGACCTACTGTGAATCAAGGAAAAGTGCTACGGAGCACTAACAAGCTTGAAGTAGTGGCTCAAATAAATAAATAAACATGTTTTGAAAAACAGGGAATTTCCTAGTAAAATTCCTCTATTGTAAACTACGGGGTTTATCCCAAATTATGGAATAAAATAATTGGGCATTTTAAAGTTTGAAAAGATCCTGCTAAAACTTCCGCTGACAACTCAAATAATAAATACCACGGGTTTTTGTCCCGCGGCTCCTGGACCGGATAAAACCGAGACGAGGGCCGTGACAGAAAAAGGTGGTATCAGAGCCACTGATTTAAGCCAATTAAATATTTAGAAATACTTAATTTTTCCTGATTATCATTTTGTGATTATGTGTTTTTTTGACTATTTGTTAGTTT
The DNA here is from genome assembly GCA_030545235.1 of Helianthus tuberosus. Taxonomy (NCBI): domain Eukaryota; kingdom Viridiplantae; phylum Streptophyta; class Magnoliopsida; order Asterales; family Asteraceae; genus Helianthus; species Helianthus tuberosus. The sequence goes on from JARYGA010002713.1 coordinate 46,233, forward strand.
ACAGTATGGGTAAGCAAAGAATTTCGGACATCTATCATCAATTAGATAGTTCACCAAAAGATAAGGAAACCTCATTCCAATCAAATTCCTCAAGATACTCAGCAGATACTGAGGAAGAAATATTTGTCCGTAAGGCACAGTTTGAGAAACCACTTACCATTAAGAAAAGAAGTTGGATTATTAGAAAAAGTCAAGAGAAAATGAGGAAGTCACAAATAAAAGAAGTGATAAGTAATAAGGAGACTCAGGAAACAGATAATAACCCACCATGAGAAGATGAATTAGACAAACAATGGGAAAATCTCTACATGTTAGCCACTACAGCAGTAAATGTTAACTTATAGTTGAATCGTCTAACCAGTACCAGCACCTATGCCACCTACGAGCCAGAAACTTAAAAGAATTTCATCCATAAGATAACAACCTAGTAGAAGAAAGAGACATAATAAACGCATGCTAAGCATAATATTCCCATAACCTAGCTAAACTAAAATAATTTACGGGTGCATAACCACTAGTGTATTTCGAATTTCAGTTGTAATTTGTAATATATATATATATATATATATAATCGCAATATGTCATATTTTTATATATATACTTAATTTTCTGATTACCATTCTGTGATTATGTGAAAATTCAATTTACAACATTTAACCTAAAATTTTGTGTGTTTCTTCATATCTACTAAACAACATGAATGAGTTGTCTGAAGCTCTTCAGAATCTCAATCTCTATTCTGTTAATGTGGAAGTTTCCAGAAACTTTACCGGTTATTATGCCGATAATGATGAACCTATGGAATTTCAAGCCCAACCTCCGGAGAAACCAAAGCCAAAGAAAAGAAGAAGATTAGTGGGCTGGAGGCGTGTGCGTAGGAGGAAACCAGTAACACGGAAAGTTATAAAGACGGAGGATCCCAAAGATAAAGGCAAGGGAATAGAAATTGGAGAAAGTTCCAGGCAAGACCAGGAAATGCCATCTTGGGAAGTGCTGGATCATAAACTGGCACTTAGTGACCTCATCGGACCTGCCGGTGAAAACCTTTTTAATTACCCAGCGGAAGCACAACTTCCAGTTGATCTAGAGCCTGATATCCCAGATCCCATTATCCACTCCCAACCTCTACCAGCAGAACTAGAAGAGTGGTGGACTACCGACTGGCAGTTTCAGAATCTCCTAAATAACCCTAATACCTTTTTCCCTCAATTCGACCCTGAGCCTCCACTACACCCACCTATGAGCGCATAAAACTTGGCGGAACTCCGTCATTATGGCGAGGAGCTGATTGATGCAGGGAACCGAATTAGGGAAGTAGGGGAAAGAATATCTTGGAAATACGACGAGAGGGAACGTCGTTTCTGAGATTCCAGCTGACAGGAATGGTGTGACTGTGGTTATGTGGTTGTAGGAATATGTGTTTAATAATAATATAATAATAAAATATAATCATGTGAAATAACTAAAAAAATAAAACTTTTGTAAGATAACCAGTATGTACGGATGCCTATTATAATATATAAAATATCGAACGTCGAAAAATCGACAATTTTAGCTATACGTGTCGAGGTGATTATGTGCGATTATTTTGTTATGTTTGGTTGTTAATTATTTTCTGCTAATTATTTATATATATTAATTACCAGATGGAACACGCTGGTAATGAACCCGTTAATGAAGTTAACCAATCTGAACAAAACCATGAAGATCAATTTCTGAATAGGCAAGATATCGAGAATATCGTTGCTCAAGGAATAGCCAATGCTATTCCAGCAATCCTTGCTGCTGCTCGAAATCCAGTTGAACCTCAACAAATTATTCCTAGCAAACGTACTCATGAAGATAACTTCAGTAATAGCATAAATGGAGGCGGTAACATTATTAATAATAATAATGATGTACTGCAGGCCCCAACTCTCAAAAGAATGAAAGCTGCAACGCCTGGTTGCACTTACAAGGAATTTCTTGCCTGTAAACCGGCTGAATTTGCAGGCAACGAAGGGGCGACTGCTGCACTGCGTTGGTTGGAAAAAACCGAAGCAGTAATTAAAATAAGTAAATGTGCTGAGGAAGACAAAGTCATGTATGCGTCACATCTTTTTAAAGAAGGGGCGCTAGAATGGTGGAATACAGTACTACAAGCCAAGGGAAGCGATGTGGCCTATGCCATGAGCTGGGAAGAATTTAAGCGGCTGGTGGAAAGAAAATTCGGCCCTGAATATGAAAAGGAGAAAATGGCAAATAAATTCTTAAACCACCGGATGGTGGATGTAGACTGTCGAGGGTATACTTTGACATTCTTCGAGTATGTGAGAGTGGTACCAACCCTGGCTTCGCCAGAGCCGGTACTTATTTCCCGCTACATTTGGGGATTGATTGGAGAAATCCGTGATATCGTTAAAGCTGCGAGACCACGCACTATTGACGATGTGGTAGAATTAGCTAACACTCTAACTGACGGGCTGGTACGCACAAGAGAAGAAAACCGAAAGAAGGAAGTGGCCCAAAAGATTACCCAAGGATTCCGTATGGGTAACCGTAGTAATTTCAAGAAAAAGGGAATTGGGCAAGCTTCCACTGTTCCATTTTGCAATGCCTGCAAAAGAAAGCATTTTGGAAGATGCAAAGGGTATTGCAATTTCTGCAAAATTCTGGGACATCAAGAAGAAGATTGCAGGAAGAAGAAAGCAACAATCTGCTACAACTGCGGAGAAGCTGGACATTTTAGGCCAGACTGCCCGAAATTGGCCAAACCAGCTGACAACAAAACCAAACTTGCAGAAGGAGCTACCAAGAAGAACGCAAGAGCCTTCCAGTTGACTACTCAGGAAGTAGAACTAATTCCTGACGTGATAGCTGGTACGTTCCTAGTTCACAACGTTTATGCAAAAGTATTATTTGACTCTAGTGCAAACCAAAGTTTTATAAATACTTCATTCTGCCAAACTTTTAACCTACCCTTAAGCAACCTTAGACAAAATTTTACAGTCGAAACGGCAGATGGGAATTTTGTTAACATAAACAAGGTTTTGCGAGAAGGAAAGATAGAACTCTTAGCTCATAAATTTTCTGCAAACCTGTTACCTATGAATTTAGCCGGATTTGATGTTGTATTAGGAATGGATTGGTTAGTAGCCAACATGCCCAAATTCTTTGTGATAAGAATTCCATAGAAATACATACACCCACAGGAGAATTAATGGTGATTACAGGAGATAAGCCACGTAAGCCAATGAAATTCATTTCAGTAATGAAATTGACCAGTTATTCAAGAAAACAAGAAATAGTGTATATGATTTCAGCAATCATCAACACTAAAGGTAAGGAACTTAGAGATATTCCAGTAGTATCAGAATACCCGGATATATTCCCAGAAGAACTACCTGGATTACCACCCGATAGGGAAGTAGAATTTAGAATTCATCTAATTCCTGGAACTACACCGATAGCCAAGGCACCTTATCGGTTAGCACCCACCGAAATGTTAGAATTGAAAAAACAGTTAGATGAATTATTAAGTAAAGGATTCATACAACCCAGTTCATCCACGTGGGGAGCGCCTGTGTTGTTTGTGAAAAAGAAAGATGGTTCGATGCGAATGTGTATCGATTATAGGGAATTGAATAAGGTTACAATTAAGAATCGATACCCATTACCTAGGATTGATGATCTTTTTGATCAATTGCAAGGAGCTAGATACTTTTCCAAGATAGATTTACGCTCCGGATACCATCAGTTGAAAGTACAAGAAGAAGACATACCTAAAACTGCTTTCAGAACTAGGTATGGTCATTACGAGTTTACAGTCATGCCCTTCGGACTAACAAATGCTCCTGCAGCATTTATGGACATGATGAATAGGATCTGTAAACCGTACTTGGATAAATTTGTAATTGTCTTCATCGGCGATATACTCATTTATTCCAAAAATCAGGACGAGCACTGTCAGCACCTGCATGCACTCTTAACTTTGTTAAGAAAAGAGAAGCTTTACGCCAAATTCTCAAAATGTGAATTTTGGCTCCAAGAAGTGCAATTTTTAGGACACATGGTGAATCACGAAGGTATTCACTTAGATCCCTCCAAAATAGAAGCGATCACCAAATGGAAGGTCCCGCAATCAGCCATGGAAATTAGAAGTTTTCTAGGGTTAGTCGGATACTATAGATGATTCATTAAGGATTTTTTCAAGATAGCTGTGTCGTTAACTAAGTTAACCTGTAAAGCAGTAAAGTTTGAATGGGGACCTAAGAAAGAGGAAGCTTTTAAGATCTTAAAGCAAAAGTTAACAAACGCCCCAATTCTTGCCTTACCAGAAGGAACAGAAGATTTTGAAGTTTACTGCGATGCTTCTAAGCTAGGATTAGGATGTGTGCTAATGCAACGCAAGAAGGTAATTGCGTATGCCTCAAGGCAATTGAAAAAGCACGAAGAAAACTATACGACGCATGACTTAGAGTTAGGAGCCATAATTTTTACCCTTAAGATATGGAGGCACTATTTGTATGGAAGTAAGTTTACTGTCTATACAGATCATAAAAGCTTAAAATATATATTTGGGCAAAAAGAATTGAACATGAGGCAAAGAAGATGGTTGAAAATTTTAAGTGATTATGACTGTGATATTCAATATCACGAAGGAAAAGCAAACGTCCTTAAGTCGTAAGTATCATGAAAAGCAAAAGGGAGTTCGTGCTCTTAGATTAAGTTTACAATTAGACTTAATGGAACAACTGAAAAACATTCAAGAAACAGCAATCAAGGATGATGCTGAAAGAATGAAAGGATGAATAAAGGAATTAGAGCAAGGAGCTGATGGAATTTGGAGATTCCACAAGAAGAGGATTTGGGTACCTAAGCAAGGAGAGTTAAGATATAAGATCTTAGAGGAAGCCCATAAATCTAGGTACACCATGCACCCGGGAAATAATAAGATATACCAAGATTTAAAAAATAACTTCTGGTGGATAGGAATGAAAAAGGACATAGCTAGATATGTTTCTAAGTGTCTAACTTGTTCACAAGTTAAGGCAGAACACCAGAAACCTTCAAGATTACTACAACAATAAGAAATGCCTGTATGGAAATGGGAACTCATAACCATGGACTTTGTTACTAAGTTACCCAAAACCAGAAAAGGTAATGACGCGATTTGGGTAATTATGGATCGATTAACCAAATCAGCTCATTTTCTACCCATGAAGGAAACCTTCAGCATGGAAAGGTTAGCCAAGTTGTATGTAGATGAAGTAGGATCCTTACATGGAGTCCCACTCTCCGTTGTATCGGATAGAGATAGTCGTTTCACTCCCCATTTCTGGACAAGTTTCCAAGAAGCCATGAGAACCCGACTAAATCTAAGCACTGCATACCATCCTCAGACAGACGGACAAAGTGAAAGGACGATCCAAACCCTGGAGGACATGCTTAGGGCATGTGTGATAGATTTTGGTGGAAATTGGGATGACCAACTACCCTTAATTGAATTCTCCTATAACAATAGTTACCATGCAAGTATTGAAGTTGCCCCATTTGAAGCACTGTATGGACGAAAGTGTAGAACTCCAGTTTGTTGGGCAGAAGTAAGAGAAAGCTAATTATCAGGTCCTGAAATAGTGCAAGAAACGACCGACAAGATCACTCAAATCAAGGAAAGACTGAAAACGGCTCGAGATCGCCAGAAGAGTTATGCCGATAATCAACGCAAGCCACTAGAATTTCAAGTGGGAGATAAGGTACTCTTGAAAGTTTCTCCTTGGAAAGGAGTAGTTCGGTTCGGTAAGAAAGGAAAGCTGAGTCCAAGGTACGTAGGACCATTCCCAGTAATACTTGCAAAAATGTCCAAAAACGACCCGTAAGTGAAAACCCGGACCCCTGAAACCCTAACGTGCATAAAAAAACTAAGAAATCAAGGTTTTTGGGTTTCAGGCGGGCCGCGTAAGCCATAAGAGAAGCTTACGCGGGCCGCGTCAAAGTGTGGTTGACCGAATAAGCGTTCAGGGCCACGTGGCAGACCTAGGTGTGACACGGATGCCCTAGTCTACGCATAGATGGCCCTCGCGGGCCGCGTAAGATCAAGAGGAGGCTTACGCGGGCCGCGTTAACCTCAAATTTTTGCTATAAATTGCCTGGGCATCTGGCTTTCATTCTGTGTCGATAGTTTTGATCAAAAACGAAGATTCACTGCTCAAAATCATAATTTACATTAGGGAGGTGCTGCTACGATACAGGGTATTAACTCGATCGCTGCTACGATTCAATGTCCGATCGATTGAAATCAATCCAATGGATGTTTAAGTGCTGCCCACACTAGGGCTATACTTTGTCATTCGTCGTGAATTCAATGGATGTTTCAGTATTGCACTTTGTCATTCGTTGTGAGGATTTTAATCTCGTGAGTTATCGTAAATGCTGTATTAGTTACTGACCTAGTTCGTGTGCATTGTTATTTAAATTAGGTTATAAGGCTAATCAGTAGGCTAAACTCTGCCCGTTTAAATCTGCAATGTGAGTCATTCTCTTTTTATCAATAATGTTTTACAATACTCCAATCATTTTCAAAAGTTATAATTACAGGGATTAAGTCGTGGTTACCTTGAATCATTGGCTAGTGGGGTATTGTGCACATTACTAATTTCTCACAGTTAGGCTAATAAATCCTAACAGTGATAATCATCACTACTTGGGTGAAAGGACCCAATAGTGGTATGACCATCGTCACCAGGAGGTGACACGGCACCAGATAAAAATAAGATAGAAGCCATTGTAATCGCTCTTATGCTGTAATTTATAACTATGTGTCGTTTTATTAAACTTGAGTGACTCGCCAGTATTTCCCCGCTGATAAAATATTTTTCAAACATGTTTCAGGTGACCTACTGTGAATCAAGGAAAAGTGCTACGGGGCACTAACAAGCTTGAAGTAGTGGCTCAAATAAATAAATAAACATGTTTTGAAAAACAGGGAATTTCCTAGTAAAATTCCTCTATTGTAAACTACGGGGTTTATCCCAAATTATGGAATAAAATAATCGGGCATTTTAAAGTTTGAAAAGATCCTGCTAAAACTTCCGCTGACAACTCAAATAATAAATACCAAGGGTTTCTGTCCCGCGGCTCCTGGACCGGGTAAAACCGGGACGAGGGCCGTGACATAAACCCCCCTTGCTAGTACTTACAATTTGTCAATAGGTAAAAGTTTTGTGATATACTATATATGAAGGAGTGTGGTACCAACTGCTGTGCGGGCCACAACCAAGCCCCCGCGTGCGCATGACCATACCCACAATCCAAAACACTCAACTGATCTCAACGTTTCACCGTGGGATACTCCTGTGGGCGGGGAACTATGCAAGCACGAAGGTTATAGTCAGTACAAGGTGAAAAGGATGTGCAACCAATTAGCGCCCGCTGGGCTCTATGCCAGACGATCCCCATGATGCGCAATTGTGCAGGAGACAAACAGTATAGACGATAGCGACGTGTGGCCAATCAGCGTACGCCATTTCACCTCTTCTTAACCTCCACTAACGATAGATGACAAATGAAACATGAAGTACACCCTGAAAGCGACGTGTGGCGATCATTGGCATGCAATCGTACTCCCACCTTTGTGGGCACTAATTGCCACGACAGAGGGAATCAAAAGGATATTCCATGAAAGTGACGTCTCGTCCAATTAGTCCCTCTCCTTCTCCAACCCTTCAGCTATAAGTACCAACCTCCACCAAAGGTTTAAAGATTCCGATCTCCCCACTCTCACTCTTAAAACACACTTGTTCTCTTATCTCTAGAAAGAACGTTACTTATTCTCACGTCGGAGGGCGGTTACGAAAAAACCCCCATATCCTTTTCATAAAGCTCACGGTGTTGTTTAGTTTTGCAGACTATTATCTAAAGGTCCGAGCTCACGGTGATCAAGAGACTCCCTCCACCCCCCTCCCTCTGATGCGCAATTGTGCAGGAGACAAACAGTATAGACGACAGCGACGTGTGACCAATCAGCGTACACCATTTCACCTCTTCTTAACCTCCACATGAAGTACATCCTGAAAGCGACGTGTGGCGATCATTGGATATTCCATGAAAATGACGTCTCGTCCAATCAGTCCCTTTCCTTCTCCAACCCTTCAGCTATAAGTGCCAACCTCCACCAAAGGTTTAAAGATTCCGATCTCTCCACTCTCACTCTTAAAACACACTTGTTCTCTTCTCTCTAGAAAGAACGTTACTTATTCTCACGTCGGAGGGTGGTTACGAGAAAAAACCCCTTTCTCCTTTTCATAAAGCTCACGGTGTTGTTTAGTTTTGCAGACTATTATTTAAAGGTCCGAGCTCACGGTGATCAAGAGAATCCCTCCACCTCCCCCCCCCCCCCCATGATGCACAATTGTGCAGGAGACAAACAGTATAGACGACAGCGACGTGTGACCAATCAGCGTACGCCATTTCACCTCTTCTTAACCTCCACTAACGACAGATGAAACATGAAGTACATCCTGAAAACGACGTGTGGCGATCATTGGCGTGCAATCATACTCCCACCTTTGTGGGCACTAATTGCCACGACAATGGGAATCAAAAGGATATTCCATGAAAGTGACCTCTCGTCCAATCAGTCCCTCTCCTTCTCCAACCCTTCAGCTATAAGTACCAACCTCCACCAAAGGTTTAAAGATTCCGATCTCTCCACTCTCACTCTTAAAACACACTTGTTCTCCTCTCTAGAGAGAACGTTACTTGCTCTCACGTCGGATGGTGGTTACGAGAAAAAACCCCCTTTCTCCTTTTCATAAAGCTCACGGTGTTGTTTAGTTTTGCAGACTATTATCTAAAGGTCCGAGCTCACGGTAATCAAGAGCTCACCATGTCCAAAGAATCTAAAACATTTTGCCTAAAACCTAAAACAACATATGGTTTCACACTAACAAGACATCTAACACAAGCATGAATCCAGGGTCTTCAATAACGGGTTTGTCATTTCTAGAAATAGTGAAATGACACGGAAAACTGAATGGTAAAATTATTACAAATTTGAGAACAGTTACTAAAGATATACATGCTACACTTGACATTACTCCTAACTCGGCTATTATCTATCGACAGTGCAAAATCAACGATGGAACATAAAAGACTGTTATACAAGGCTTAAACATAACTCCTAACACGAATACGGGTATGTTGCGCCTTTTAACTTATTTCCATAATTTAACAGAACTGTCATGACTTGCAGAAGCAACCATTCCAGTAACCGGTGACTGTGCTAAAGAAGCTATAATGGTGTCGTGCGCTTGAACCGTCATGCGTTTGTTCTCGGTCATGTTCCACAATTCCAACGACTGTAAGCAAAAAAAAGGACAACTTAAGTAATCGTTCCATCAGTGGCGAGAATGTCAAAAAGACCCATTCTTCCAAAAAGGTTAAATTAATTTTATAAGAAAACGGATCTGAAAGAATTACGCACTTGAGTGGTTTATACTTTAGAGAGATGACAATTTTGATCCGTAAAAAAAGGTCAATTTGGGTCGGACGGGTTGAATAATGGGTCAACATCAACACACATTCTCTTTTTAAAACATAATGGACCAGGTAGGGACAATCCACCAACCTTTTTTGCTCTTTTTAACTTTCATATATATATAGAGAGAGAGAGGCCGGTTATTGTACAAATTGCTTTAACGTACGTGATGCAGTATCAACATGTGATTTTTTTTAACATGCGATTTTGATTTTTTTTAACACGCGATTTTTTTATAACATGCGAACTTTTTTTTTATAACATGCGATATTTGGTTTTTCACAACATGCGATTTTCATTTTTGGTAAACATAACGTGCAATTTTGCCATTGCGTACGCAGCGTACGTTAAGGCATATTGTACGATATACTTTTTCTCTCTCTCTCTCTCTATATATATATATAATATTAGTGAAAGTGTATTGTACATTTTGCCTTAACGTACGAGTGTACGCTATGGCAAGTTCGCACGTTATAACCCCAGAAAGGAATCTCGCATGTTGCAAAAAACCAAAGATCGCATGTTAAAAAAAAGTTCGCATGTTAAAAAAAAACCAAAATCGCATGTTCAAAAAAAAAATCGCACGTTGATACTGCATCTTGTACGCAGCGTACGTTAAGGCAATTTGTACAATAACCGGCCTCATAATATTAAATATTATATACATGATTACAAAGAGTAAACTATTAAAAAGTTACATCAATCAAACAAAACTGTTCTGAATACTAAGCATTTATATACGCTTTGTACATTATTTTTTTATGAAATACAAAAGGATCAATTTGATATATACCCAACCAAAACTAAAAATATCATATATGCCCTTACAAAGTAGTTAAAATATCAAATATACCCAAATAATTAGTATGATTATTTTACTCTTATTTTTTTAACTTCAAGTTTTCATATATGCTCATCTTTTAAATTCATATTTTTATATAACACATTTTTAGCTTAAATTTATTTTTACCCATAAACAATAGTATACTCCATATATAATATTTAAGCTAAATAAATAATGCTATTTGAAGTTAAATGTCATATATGAGATTTCAAAGTTTTAGAAAAACAAGGGTAAAATCATCATTTATTAAATTGTTTTTAATGAACTGGGTATATATGATATTTCAACTACTTCGTAAAGGTATATGATATGATATTTATAATTTTGCATGGGTATATATATGATATTTTGCAAGTTTGTAGGGGTACATATGAAATTTCCCCGTATAACAAGCCATTGAAAATTTAAGTCGCGGCAATACCCCAATAAATATTACACACGTGGACCCTTTACCCACCCTCCCTAATTTATGTCATATCTACATCATTGAAAACCATATACAATCGGTTATTGATATATTCAAATTCGCTCTCACCCGTTAAGGATTTTTCAGGCAAAAGTATCAATTTAAAAAAGAAAAGGTTGGTGCAAGAATGCATTGGGAATAATAATAAATGCAACAAAAGAAAAGAGTTACTTACCCGAGTTCCACCAATAACCAAAAGAGTAGAATAACTTGGATGGAAAACACATGAATGGAACTGGTTTCCATTTGAAGTGAGCTCATGAATGCACTCTCTAGAAGCCAATGACCACACTTTCACAGATTCCTCACTAACAGTAGCCAGAAACTCTCCGTTCGAGTCCCAGCACACGTAGTTAACGACTCCTGAATGTGCCTGATAACGAGTAAAGGGTTGAAATTATAAATAAACTCGTTTATATAATTACCATGTTTGACTAGAAAATGTGTTGCTTGATACCTGGAAGGAATGTGTTTGTCTATCGGTTTCAACATCAAAGATGGAGACAATTTTATCTGATGCTGCTGCGAGTAAATGTCCGGTTACTGGCTGGAACCTCACTTGTGCATTGCCGGGTTGCTACACTCGTCAATAAGAATGGTGTTGAGATATAAAAAAAACGATGTAATAGAGGTGGTAATTTTGACCCATTTCCTTCTTAATGGGTTGGATAAAAATCAATTAAAAACATACAACCCTGACGCTCCCACACGCGCAGAGTTCGGAGGGTGTCACGCAAACTAGGATTGTTTAAAAAAGTCCAGATCCAAAATATCCGAATCCGAAATTTCGGATGGGTATTTCTAAAAGGTTCGGATAGTCGGAGTATCCAAAAACTAAAGAAATAGTAAATATATATATTACATGAGTACTATGTTTAGTTTAATATAGTAGGAAAAACAGTAACTAATCGGATTCGGATTTATGAATGTGTTTTGTTTTCAAGGTTGGAAAATCAAATGCAGGTTTCGTTTTAATCTATGCACGAAAAATATTTTGGATTTTCTTTTTTTATAAATTCGGATATCCGAATCCGAAAGTTTTGATACGGGTATTATATTCACTATCCGAAATTTTCGGATATCCGATCTTGAACGCCCCTAATGCCAACTTGGGCCTGATGTTTCCACGACTTGAACTGGCCAAATGAGTTGACTTCACAAAACGTCTACCATCAATTAATCATTTCATTAAAGAGTTTATTTGAACTTTTGATGAACTTAGTGATAAGAAACAGTTTGAAAGTGAAGCACGCTTTTTAGGAGAAAAATTAAAGCCGTATACTACAATCACTATGCATTATATACAACGTCTACCACCAATTAATCATTTTCAAATCTAAATCAAAACTTATAGTTTCATGTTCATCCTATTAAGTTTTACAAGGGGTGTCTGTACAGAGGAATAGGATGTAATAAAAAGTGATTTTCGCTAAAAAGTGCAAGGATGCATAATTTTTTGAGCGGAAGGAAGCTTTTTAGCAAAAACCACTTTTTATTACATTCTTTTCTTCTGTACACACACCCCTTGTAAAACTCAATAGGATGAAGATGAATTATAAGTTTTGATTTAGATTTGAAATAATTAATTGGTGGTAGGTGTTTTATATAATACAAAATGATTATATTATATGGCTTAATTTTTTCTCCTAAAAAAGTGGTTCACTTTCAAACTGTTTCTTATGGCTAAGTTCACCAAACTTTAAAATAAACTCATCAATGCAATGATGAACATTATAATTTGATGTTATGTTGATTGTTTGATTTCTTTAGAAAAAAGTTTTGATATCTTATACATAATATATTGAATTTTTCCCAGTTTTTGGACAAAATTTGTAAGCGGTTTTAGGCATAAACTGACTGTGGGCGACTTTCGACTCAGTCAACTCATTTGACCAGTTCTGATCAGCTATATGCAATTTCAGACCTTGGTTTTAAATTGCATGATGCGCTCCGATGCGTTTAGTCCAAAAATCTGATGCGTGATGCGCGATGCGAGCGCATCACGTATGTGATGCGTTCTTTATAAAAAAATAGTTAAAAATTATTTATACATAAAAACTTATAAAACATACTTAAAGTAAAACAACTGACGTAATTAGAAGATAAGAGTTGTGTTTTTTGGTTCAAATCAAGCATACTAAGATGTTAATTATGGAAAAAACCGAACACAGTTCATAAAATCTGGAAAAAAAGCATAAGAAACAATGTTGCGTGCATCAGAGCGCATTATGCGATGAGCGCATTATGCGAAATGCGCACAATATTCTCGCATCACGTAAACGCATCGCATCAGCTGTTGCGATGCGCTCTCATTAGTGCATCGGGCGCATCACGCATAATGCGCGCATTTTAAAACCAAGTTTCAGACCAACCTTAGAGATGCGAGTACAGTGAAACGGGCCGAGATTCCAATATCGGATTTCACTGTTACTATCACAGAAGCAGAAAAGATCGTTCTTCTTTGGATGAAAATCCAAGGACATAACATGTGTTGTATGGCCCGTATGTGCATGCAAACAATAGCTTGGCTGCAACATTATATTCAAAACATAATGCATCTCAGAACCCAACAAATATTTATAGAAACATCATACTCTAATAGTGTACATCGCGTTAAATAAGCTAAAAAACAAGGCTTACATTAGCAGCATCCCATATCCGTACAGACTTATCAAAGGAAGCAGTTGCTAATTGAGTTGAATTTGGTCTAAATCGAACATCAGTTATTACGTATTGATGTTCTTCAGGGGTGTTCTCGGTTTGCAGGGTATCCATGTTCCACAAAACAGCCTAAACAGAACAATGAATTATTAACAGCCTTGACGCTTGATTTATGATAAGTTACAGAAAGCAGAAGCCTTTAATAAATAATTAAACAATAAAACAGGTAGCTTGCAGTATAATCATCATATACTATGGGTGGCAAGACTGGTGGGTAGCATTAAAGGTCAAAAGGGTAAAACTTTTAGACATGTCAAACAGGTTGGGTTGGGTCCGGTTTAGGGGTGCTAAACGGGTCGTGTTCGTGGGTTGGCGGGTTCAACCAGACTCGATCCCGGAAATTTTAGACAAAACCGAGCCCGGAATTCGTGTCATGCATATGAACGCAAACACGACCCGAATATTCCTGGGTTGACCTGAACACGACCCCGTTCAACCCGAAGTTTTTATTTTTTTAATTTTTTTTTTCGCAAAATAATATATTAAAATTAAAATTTACTATAAAAAATACAAATGTATATAGTACAATGACATTTTAATTCTAAAATTTAATGTCAATTTCTCTTTTTAAGTTATAATAATGCCATAAAACACCCACCCTAATTTATGACATAAAACATAATGTAAAAAATATAATATAATATAATATAAATGGGTCGACCCACCAACCTGATCGGGTTGACACGAACCCAACCCGTTTAGCTAAACGGGTCCGCGGGTTCAACCTGAAACTGACCCGAACCCATTTAGACTTTACCCAAACCCGATAATTTCATGTTAGGTTCGTGTCGTGTCATAAATTCACACCCTAGTTCGGTTGACTGGAAGACGGTCAATTTATTCATAACTAACAATATGATTGTAAAATTACAATGGTCAATTTTCTTAACTAAAACAATTTAGGGGGAATGGGGGATACAACTTCAAAGCAATTGATTATCTAATGGGTACGCTTAACCCGTTTCCATTTTGTTTAAATTTATAGATTTACACATTTGACCAGTTAGCATTAATAAAGACCAAATCAACCCATTTTTACATCCCATGGGTTGACATCGTCAAAATTCTAATTCTTAGTTTCTTACCTTTTTGTCATGGCCCGCACTAGCTAGCAACTTCCCATCCGAAGAGAAGTGGCAGCATGTAACCTTATTTCTTGTTCGTATACACCCAACTTCCCCGAAAGAAAAACCTGTATGATAGAGTTTAGATATTACGAGGGCAGAAATGGTAATTCTTTTTGTAAACGAAATGTTTATCATTAAATACCCTTAGAAGACCCTGTTTTGGGCTCTGTAAGTGTCTGTTTTAATGTGCTATAATCTCCTGCATCTTGCTGTAGAAAAGACTCCACATTATCATCCAGGGCACCAATATCACCAAAGTGCTCAATGTCATCCTGTGCAAATTTTATTCTATAGTCATTGCAGTCATCTAGTAAGATCAAAAGCTTTATGCAGAAAATAAAACGGGCTTACCAACTGATTTGTTGATGAAGCAAGCCCACCTGTTCCATCTGCACCATACATCATCATACTTTTCTGCACATTGTTCACATGCTGCATACTGCTTGATGTGGTTACACCATCTCCAGGTGTATGAGTTGATGCTGGAGAGCTTGGTACTGATGGGCCCACTGTATTCCCTGTACCAGTGCTGTTAGCCGGCCCAGACGAAGAATGTTGTTTTCTTTTTCTATTGTTCTGCTCCAAATTTAATAAAAAGGTAATTAAATGAATCAAAAGCATTGCAAGAATAAAAACAGGTAAAAAAAAATAAGAACCACCTGTTGCTGTTGCATCTGGAGTTGCTGTTGCTGTTGCAGCTGGTCTTGTTGTTGGGAAGAAGACTGTTGCATCTGTGGTAACTTCATCTGTTAGAAACATATATGGTCAAAATTAAGGCTTTATTGCTTCAGAAATAGTTGAGAAAATATAAATGATCTTGAAATTTTAAAGATCATGTGAAGTTGTGAACATTAATATTAGAGACAGAAAAATGGGTGGGTGTGTAACAGGTAATATACGAATGGGTCGAATCAGTTGACGTAGATCACTTTTTAGGAAATGAAAACTAGAAAGGTATTTTTTGTATCGATATAATGAAAGATATATTATTACAACAGTAATCTAATATCTAACTTCTAATAGAGGACTTCAATTTATTAATATATATATTCTACTTTTAACAAATTATATTCCAACTTAATAATATTATATTAATATCTCCTTCAATTTATTAATATTCTCACTAATATCTAATACCTAATATTATTAAGAGACCGGTTAATGTACATTATTGGTTATCGTGCGGTGAGTATCTCAGCCACACGATTGACCTACCCTCAAGGTTTAAAAAGGCTAAAACGGGTATCGAGGCGTTTTCCCTTAGCCTCACGAGGCGTAAGCCTCGAGGCAGGTCGAGGCGTAAGCCTCAAAACATTATTAAAAAAAATTAAAAAAATATATAGATGTCTCATAAAAATCACAAATTAGCATAAAACAAACATCATAAATAGAAAATATTTCAACAAACAAGGTTTAAACATAAAACAAACATCATAAAATAGCTCAAACAACTTAAACTAGTAATGTTATGACATCTAAATATCATAGAACTCGTTCCACTCCGCATCATCATCATCATCCTCAAAGTACCCTTGTATATATGCTATTTTACATGTATATTTAACAAAAACTAATAGTTAGTAGCAAAGGACTTATATGTTGGGTGTGTGAATGAAAGCCTCAAAAGGTGGTAAATACTTTGTCCCACATCGGTGTGTTAACAAAGTTAGTGGTTGTTT
>JARYGA010002714.1:0-63234 GCA_030545235.1 Helianthus tuberosus
GTCTCGCTGGTTGTTATCGCCGCATCATCACAAACTTCTCTAAGATTGCGGTTCCTCTCAGTGCTTTGACTCAAAAGAATAAACCTTTTGAGTGGGGACCCAAGCAAGAAGAAGCTTTCCAGACCTTGAAATAAAAGCTTTGTGATGCTCCTATTTTGTCCTTACCCGATGGCAACGACAACTTTGTCGTATATTGTGACGCATCAAATCTAGGCCTTGGCTGTGTTCTCATGCAAATAGACAAAGTCATAGCCTATGCATCAAGACAGTTAAAAAGCCACGAGAAGAACTACACAACTCATGACCTTGAGTTAGGTGCTGTAGTTTTTGCTCTCAAAATTTGGAGACATTACCTTTACGGTACAAAGTGTGTGGTTTTCACTGACCACACAAGACTCCAACACATTTTCAATCAAAAGGAGTTAAACATGAGACAACGACGTTGGGTTAAACTTTTGAACGACTACGACTGTGAGATTCGCTACCATCCTGGTAAGGCGAATGTCCGTGGCTGATGCTCTCAGTCGTAAAGAACATGTCAAGCTTCATTCTATTCAAGTTTGATCTGATATCCAAACTCGTATCTTCCAAGCTCAATATACTTGTGTTATGCAAGGCATGATGGGTAATGAATTACCACATCATCTTGAGCTTCAGCTTGAAACAAAAGACAATAGGTTACTCTATTTCATGAACCATTTGTGTGTTCCAAGCCAAGACAATCTTCACACCTTATTGATGAACGAGGCCCATAAGACTTGTTATTCAATCTATCCTGCTGCAGACAATATGTACAAGGATCTTCGTACGTAATATTGGTGGCTGGGTATGAAGAAGGATATAGCTTTGTACGTGTCCAAATGCCTTACTTGCCTTAAAGTAAGGCAAAAAATCAACATCCTTCTGGTTTACTTGAGCAACCAGAAATTCCGGTTTAGAAATGGGAAAACATTGCTATGGATCTCATCACCAAACTACCACGTACCTCTAGAGGTCATGATGCCATTTGGATCGTCATTGATCGTCTAACACAGTCAGCACACTTTTTGCCGATTCATGAGGATAAATCTGCTGACAAACTTGCCAAGATCTACGTTGATGAGATAGTATCTCATCATGGTGTTCCTTTGAACATCATATCAGATCGTGATGCTCGATTCTCATCTCATTTTTGGAAGACCATGCAATCTGCCATGGGAACCAAACTCATTTTGAGCACTGCTTATCATCTTTAAACGGGTGGATAATCCGAAAGGACAATCAAAACACTGGAGGATATGCTTAGAGCTTGTGTGATCGACTTTGGTGGTAGTTGGGATTCGTATCTACCTTTGATCGAATTCTCCTACAACAACAGTTATCACTCCAGCATCAACTTGGCTCCTTTCGAAGTTCTGTACAGTCGAAAATGTCGTTCACTTGTCTGTTGGAATTGAACGTGCATTTTAGGATCGATTCCGATGCACTTCAATGCTCCGTTGATTGCGTAGATCTCGTATCTTATGCGGATCCAAGTACGAGAGTGGATTAGACAAGAACAAGCTAATTATAAATTGTTTTCTATTAGAAAGTCCATTTATTTCCTTAATAAAATCCATGGGTCATCTGTTGTAAGTTTGAAAACCCGACATCATGGCATTTTTCCAAGTTTTGTATATTAAATTCATAGCGTCAATGTTCAGACTCGTATGTTAGCTAGACAATACGAACTATATATTTACCATGCAGGGATAATCAATGCTAGACAATAACCAGAATTTAAATTCATCGTTTGACTTGACACGGGGCAACCGGTCACGACGAGTTTGTCAACCCGATAGATCTACCAACAATTCATCGCGTGTAATACTTAATCGATTAAACGACATCATTGGCATAGGGTCCATATTGAGAACATATATGATGTCTGCCTCACGTACAATATATATATCCTACTAATATGACAAATTTAATATAGGATGTTGTACGAATCCCCTGAAACCTCACCGAAATGTAAGCCTATGTTGTTACTTACTCTCTTGAGATCAAGCAAATTCGTTCCAACTATACGGTTGTTTTCCCCCAAACATATATTCATCAAAAACGTTTTATCTCGAAACGTATAATTTATCAAACTCCAAATATTTTCAACGAAAATATATAATTTATATTAAAAGGTATGTTTTAATCCAAAATCATTATTAAACCATTTTTGGCGTGTTCGACCCCCAAAACATATACAAAGCAGTAAAAAGAGGGGTTTAGTGACACTCACCTTTGGGTGCATATTTTAAATAGCGCAATCCCACAGATTGATTTCTACACGTCCTATTATATGTAGGAACGATTTTTAAATCAATATATCATAAAATTCCCAAGTTTCTCCGTTTCTTAGAATTGTCACATAACTTTGAGATTTTCTCGAAAAATCATCGTTTTTTATTATCCTGGCATGTTAAATATATATATATATATATATATATATATATATATATATATATATATATATATATATATATATGAGCCCATATATATATTTTTTAATATTTTTGCGACTTGAACGATTTTATTGGTGACCGTTATCAAGTAAATCCATTAACACTCCCGTTTATACGTAATATATCTACGATTTGCGTGTCGTAATATATATACATAAACGTTCGCAAAAATTGTTATCGAAACTCGCGTAATCTCGTAAACTTATCTATTGTGTCATTTTCGTGGCAAACATACATAAAATATCTTATATGTATCAAATTTCATGCTCGACAAACAAGTTACACATTTAATGCGATTTTACCATTTCTACCACATAAAACGCACAAGTATACATGCATAATCTAATTTTCAATATCATATTAAAACTTAACATATTTTCATATTCAAATGTTTAAATCATATAACACATTTTAACACACAAGGTTAACTCAAAAATTACCCATATTAGTGTTCATCGAAAAGTGCGTATTTTAGCGATTCGATAACGTTTTCGGGCGTCGGAAGTCACGTATGACTAACCAAACACCAAGTAAACTTAAAATTAGTTAAATTATTTATTTTTAAACTATAAATATCAGTTTACGTACTGATCTAAGTCAATTTAATAAAAATCATTCTAAAAAAGCCGATTTTTTACTGTTTTAACGCAAAGTATTGCGTTAAACGTTACTATAATCATCCCAACTCGGAATGACTTGATATTTTTTAACACAATACATGTTATTTACTGATTAAAATAGTGGTTATAATCAGATACTGCAGTTTTTGTGTAAGTCACATAAATCATTCGATTTCGCGTATTTTACAACTTCTAATGTACCAAGTACAACATGCAAAGCTAGTAAACATTATGACAAAAGTATATTACCATTAAACACTTCAAATACTTACATTTTTAGTGTTTAGAATCTGATTAAATTTTATTTTTACTAAAACTTGTTCAAAACATCATTTCATGATCATATTCCAACATGCATGATCTAGTTAATGCATCTAATGCATCCATAACATGGTCTAATCATTTTGTATGAACTTGAATGCACTTAGATCTTCATTTAATTCATGTTTCTCATACTCAAACATTCCAACATTCTTATGATCATCATACAATCATTTCTTATAAATGCAAGACATACACCTTCTTACATATTTAAATCTTTTAATCATCAAAAGTTACATGCATGTGTACATATACATATATACATACACGACACATATACATACATGCATAAACCTCCAAAGTTTTACTTTTCAACATATTCCTTTCAAATCACTAAAACCTTTTTAAGAACATTTTTTTGATTCACACATACATCTTACTTTACAAAATCACATCAACCAAGAATCTATCAATAGTCAAAAATCATTATACATATACATACATACATATGGCCACATATATATATATATACATGTTCATCCATTTTATTTTTATCCCAAAAACCCATTTGCTTTAGTTTTCAAGTTAGTGTTTTAAATCTAAGAACAAGAGAAACCTTCCATAACATCTTCATCACCAAGAATCATGAACATGATTTTGAAAGTAAATATGTTATACCTTCAAGATTTCTTAGTGGGTTTTTGAAAAAAGATGATGATATGAGGCCTTGTTCTTGCTTGGATCTTCTTGAAATCACCTCTAAACCTCCATACTAGCTTGAAAACACCTTGAAATGCCTTTGAATCTTCAAGAAATAGTTTGAAAATTTTGAATGTGTATGTTTAAGGGGGTGTTCGGCCGAGATTCATCAAGAGAGAGAGAGAGAAGATGAAAAATAGTGAAAGGGTTTCTTGGGTTTTGAGTGATTATGGAAGCTTTTGGGTATAAATCATTGCATGTTGCTTCCCTATGTCCACAAGTGTCAAGAGAGAGGAGAGAGGGAGCCTTATGCAGCTACCACCTCACATACCACACACATACACATGCATATACATGTATATATATAGTTTATTGTAAAAACAGGTATTTTACTGGATACCGGGTATCTTATCTAGCGTTTTAATCCCGTTTTAGTGCGTTTTAAATTATTTTTGTCATTCTATAAAAATAATCACACAAAATTATTACTGAAATAATTACCAGTTGCATTGACTGGTTGTGTCGACGGTATTTTGTCTAATGCGCGCAGTATCGCGCGGCACGTGCTCAAACTCGAAAAATAGAGTTTCTTAGTGTTTTAATTTATTTTTCCCCACAAATATGATTAAAATTATTATTCTAATCATAACAGACTATTTTTAGGATTTTAACACTGATCGGGTGGTCACCGACGTTCGTTTCGCATTTTAACCGTTACGCAATAAGCGTTTATTTTATCGTTGCCAACATAATTTTTACCAAGGTTTAAATTTACCAACTCATTAAATATCATATATAAACATCATAATCAGTCAAATATAGCCTTTTATCTATTCACAACACGTGTTACAGTTGTACGGTACGACCTGAAAAGCCGGGTGTCACAGTCTCCCCCTGTTTAGGAAATTTCGTCCCCGAAATTTTTACTCTACAAGTTTTGTTTTCGCACTTGGTGGAAAGAGTAAGAATAGTCTTGTTAAATATGGTCTTGTAGTTTATGAGAGAAACTTTGATTCTTACGAAGAATCTTCGTAGACCTATATTACATATATTCTCATTTCCTAATCTCACGTTTCAACGCTCTCTACCTTTTCCAAGGTTCAACATTTACAAGCACTTCATCAAGAAAGGTTCAATCGATGTTCCACCATTTCAGGTTTAACATACGTATATTTACATATACATTATCCTATACCTAAGTTAGTCTGAGTTTACACACGATTGATCCAACTCGAGATGGGCTCTCGAAAGTATCTAATCTCATGAACTCGTTTTTTTCCTTCTTGCATTCGTTTCAGATATCCATGAATTGCACAATCAATAAATTGCGTATACTATTAGAATTCTATAATCGCCTCTTCGGTTATCAACATAACCCTTCTAGCCATCCGTACTGCTTCTACGATACTTAGATAAACTTCCGTTTATCGCCTAAATAAATCTCTACAAAGAATAAAATCAGTGTATTATCCATTATACACTTTCTCAAACTGGACACATGCAACACATCATGTACACCACTTAATCCCTATGGTAGCTTGAGCCTATAAGCGACTGATCCAACTCAAGATGGGCTCTTGAAAGGACCTAATCAATGTGGCTCAGCTTTTCCTTTCTCTGTTAAACCTAATAGCACCTTTTTAAGATAACTCCTTCAATAGAACACAATCTTCGATTCTGAAATTGCAATAGTTTCCTTCAATTGTCCATGTAATCCTTCTGTTGATTAATTGGCGACTTTTAACCTTCCCTCGATCTAGGAAAATCCTATCGCTGGTTTCCTGGATAAACTGGGGTCTGGTTAATTGTCTTTTGCCACATTAGCTTAACAAAGTGGAGATCGACACTTCCATCCATACAAGGCTTCAAACTGGGCAACCTAGATAGTAGCGTGATAACTATTATTGTAGGATAACTCTGCCAAGGGCAAGTGGGTATCCTAACTTCCTTCGAAATTAATCGCACACGCTCTCAACATTCCCTCCAAAGGTTTGAAAAGCTTCATCCTACTTTTCTGTCCAATCAATCCCTTTTTTTTTTCCTTTTGGGGTTATTAGTGTCGAAGGCTGCACTAATTTAGAGAAATTCTTATTGAATCTCCGGTAGTACCCAGCAAACCTTATGAATTGTTGTACTCCCGACAGGTTCTTTGGCGCTTCTCATCATTTGATTGCTCCAATCTTAGACGGATCTACATGCATACCTTCCTTATTCCTTAACAACTCCATAGTCAACTTCAAATGTTATTCATGATTCTCTTTGGTTTGCGAATAGGCCAGTATATCGTCGATGAATATTATCACGAATTTATCCAAGTATGGTTTCCATACCTTGTTCATGAGATCCATGAATACAAATGGCGCATTAATTTAGTTAAAAGGCATGACGAATAACTCGTAATGGCCATATCGTGTTCGTACAGTAGCCTTCGGAATATCTTCGTCAGCAACCTTCAACTGATGATATCTTGAACGCAGGATATCCTTATCGCAACAACTTGAGCAACCTCATAACACTGACAACTCTCAACCCTCAACACTCGACACTCGACACTCGACACTCGACAATCGACTCGGTCGGTCTCCGTGAACAACTACCACTTCTCCACCATCATCAGGACAAGGTATCCTAGCTAGCTTCTTCGAGCGATAATCCCCACTTCGTTCTTGGATAGTCAATTCATTCTCACATCTACGTCAAAGCTCCCCAGCCCCACTGGAAATAAATCGACACTAGAACTATGATCACCTAACTAAATACTATGACCACGAACGACCTTGCTAGTTTCTATCAACTTACCAATTACTAGTTCTATCGAGCACTTTATTCTCAGCTTACTTGTCGGTGAAGACAAAAATGGTTCAAAGTTTTTCGAAACAAAACTCAATTCAGCTTTGGTATTAAAAGTATGAACATAGATTGGTTTTTGATTCGAAACATACCAGTAACAGTAGCAGGATTTTCACGTGCCTTCCCCGCACTCGTCTCGATGGCTTTGCCCACAGCATCATGTCCTTTCAGTTTCGGGCAGTCTCTTTTGTAGTGTCCTTGCTCACCACACACAAAGCATCCCTCGAGCGTAACTCCATCCAATGTACTCTTAGCATAACATTTGGGAGTCACATGTCCGGTTCGGCTGCATCTGGCGCACTTCTCTTGTCCATCACCGACATTATCCTTTCCCGATTCTCTAGGGTTAGCTACACACGCTTTCTCCAAGCTACGTTTCTTCCCATGTTCCTCTTCGAGATTCTTCTTTGAGCTCTCAGGCTTGTGCTTCTTCGAATCTCTAGTTCTAGGTTCGGAACGCTGAACTAATCGAATGATTGTCTCATTCTGACAGCCTGATATCACGCATATCGTCGCCACGTCATTGCATAGGGCACCAGCAAATGATCTTGGGTTACAACCCTGGATTGTTTTGTGTATACTTCTATGTACTGTTCATACGGTTAATGAAAATCAGGAATACGTTCTAATGATGTCATAACGCATGAACTATTAAAACTTTCTGATCATTATTTTACCTGGAGGATTTCCAATCTGCGTCCCACCAAAACCATGCCCGTGAGCACCACATCCACGTTCCTGGCCATCATTCTGGTTAGCATTACGCTGTTCCAAGGCAGTATTAATGTTTTAGGCTATGAGTTGTGCCAACTCTTCTGGTGTGGTAGGTAGTCTAGTACCCTGTCTTGCTTTTGGCGGCATTTTCGTCGTTTCTATTATTTACAACAATAATAATCACATAAGACGATAACCAAAAATAATTCAATCATTAAATGTTAGTGGACCAAACATTGCGCATGCATAATATCCACATATTAGTGAGAACAACTTTTAAACCAAAAGTAAATCATCTGATATTATCATAGAAATTATCAAACTTGTTTCTAGTATAACCCAAATACCCTTGGTATGTCTACGTCGACACCCATAACAAGTTTTCACAAAAATTTCTACTTAATATCCCAAAATATATCTGGCACGCAGGCCCCAAATAAAAAGTATCAAAAAGTTTCTAACATAACAACCACAAATAAACAACAACTAACATCTAACGCTTCAACCCCAGAAAATCTAACATCTTCCTCACCAGTTCCTCCAAATCCACTATCCTCCAACGCATCTGGTCCATTGCACTGTCATCTAAATCCTTCAACTCATCGTACCAATCCATTTGCCCCTCGAGGTCCTTCATCTTACCCTTGGTTGTATCAAGGTCTCCGCTCAAGGTGGCAAACTGTCGGTCACAGTGGCAACATCGATCTACCCAAACCCCTTTCTGCTTCTTAGAAGCAGATGCCGTCTCAGCGTGTAATGTAGATGCAATCTACCCAGCGGGCCTAACCCTCTTCCTACAGCGATAATACACTAATAGAGGCGTAGTAGGTGCGTGTGACTCTAAGACAGGTAAGGATGACTCTGACAAAACAGGTGGAGGGACCTCAACGATAGACGCGATCACAGTAGCAGGTGGAACAATTGATGGCTCTAATGGTCGAGCCGTGACAATAGTGGCGTCCACCACTGGTGCAATACTAAGAGATCCTCTAATAACAGGGACACCTCTAATCACATCATCGATAACTGGTACTGTGCCAGATGATTGTCCCGTCTCATGAATCGAGAGAGGAGCGTCATCGTTGTCATCAATCCACCCATTGCTAGTGAAAGCATATCGGGGGTTTACCTGGCTGGAAAAAAGTAGCAGGGTCGACGTGGGGACGTGGAAAGATGAAGCAAACTCAGCCATACCAACCATTTGTGGGGTTGTGATAGGTATCTCTGGTAGAATGGATCTGGGTGAAGTCTCGAAATCTGGCTCGCTACCTGAGTCATGGATCTCGATGACCTCGTGCTCGTGCAACATCTGTGACACATATGTAACCGTACAAGTAAGTGTGTGATCAATATGAATAGTAACACATAATGCCCAAATAAACAGAAAATCACGTATGCACATAAACACATAATAGTTTTCATACATGATAAAACTTTCCATGTTTACTTAAAAAATTTTGCTTCGAGAATTTTGGACTTTAAATCTCAAAATTCTTCGGTTGAAGTCTAGTGTTTTCTCCCGTAAACATCTAGTTCGCTAACAACCATTGGCTCTGATACCAACTTCTGTCACACCCCAAAAACGTCGCAACGGAATTTAAAACGTAGTGGTGACGGAAGTTGGTGCCCATTTCTATCTTGATGTTTGATGCATTATATTGTTGGACAATATTACTTATTTAAAACATAGATTTTTAACTTAGCGTCCCAAAACACGACATAACCATGACATGATAAAGTTGTCTTTGATCCTTACAGATCTTATTACATTTGTCCAAAATGTTTAAAAGTTAGTCCAACATTTTTAAGAGACAAAACATGCATCAACAAACACAAGATATGCCATGATTCCAGAAGCCGAACTCAAGTACCTGTAGAACACGTTTAAAATCAAGTGTCAACACAAAGGAAGGTGAGTTCACATATTCAAATTTAAACAATTTGATCCTAAGGAAAACTTTCTAATTATGTGTTTATTGTAAAACATCCATATAATTTTTAGAAAGTCTATTTATTTCCTTAATAAAATCCATGGATCATCCGTCGTAAGTTTGAAAACCCGACATCATGGCATTTTCCCAAGTTTTGTATATTAAATTCATAGCGTCAATGTTCAGACTCGTATGTGAGCTAGACAATACGAACTATATATTTACCATGCAGGGATAATCAATGCTAGACAATAACCAGAATTTAAATTCGTCGTTTGACTTGACACGGAGAAACCGGTCACGACGGGGTTGTCAAGTCGATAGATCTACCAACATTTCATCTCGTGCAATACTTAATCGATTAAACGACATCATTGGCGCAGGGTCCATATTGAGACCATATATGATGTCCGCCTCACGTACAATATATATAGTTCCTACTATTATGACAAATTTAATATACGATGTTGTACGAATCCCCTGAAATCTCCATCGAAATGTAAGCCTATGATGTTACTTACTCTCTTGAGATCAAGCAAATTCGTTCCAACTATACGGTTGTTTACCCCCCAAACATATATTCATCAAAAACGTTTTATCTCAAAACGTATAATTTATCAAACTCCATATATTTTCAACGAAAATATATAATTTATATTAAAAGGTATGTTTTAATCCAGAAACATTATTAAACCCTTTTTGGCATGTTCTACCCCCAAAACATATACAAAGCAGTAAAAAAGGGGTTTAGTGACACTCACCTTTGGGTGTGTATTTTAAATAGCGCAATCTCACAGATTGATTTCTACACGTCCTATTATATGTAGGAACGATTTTTAAATCAATATATCATAAATTTCTAAGTTTCTCCGTTTCTTAGAATTGTCACATAACTTAGAGATTTTCTCGAAAAATCATCGTTTTTGATTATGTTGGCATGTTAATATATATATGAGTCCATATATATCTTTTTTAATATTTTTGCGACTTGAACGATTTTATTGGTGACCGTTATCATGTAAATCCATTAACACTCCCGTTTATACGTAAAATATCTATGTTTTGCGCGTCGTAATATATATACATAAACGTTCGCAAAAATTGTTATCGAAACACTCGTAATCTCGTAAACTTATCTATTGTGTCATTTTCATGGAAAAAATACATAAAATATCTTATATGTATCAAATTTCATACTCGACAAACAAGTTACACATTTAACGCGATTTTACCGTTTCTACCACATAAAACGCACAAGTATAAATGCATAATCTAATTTTCAATATCATGTTAAAACTTAACATATTTTCATATTCACATGTTTAAATCACATAACACATTTTAACACATAAGGTTCACTCAAAAATTACACATACTAGTGTTCATCGAAAAGTCTGTATTTTAGCGATTCGGTAACGTTTTCGGGCGTCGGAAGTCACGTATGACTAACCAAACACCAAGTAAACTTAGAATTAGTTAAATTACTTATTTTTAAACAATAAATATCAGTTTACTTAATGATATAAATCAGTTTTACAAAAATCATTCGAAAAAGCCGATTTTTGACTGTTTTAACGCATAGTTTTGCGTTAAACGTTACTATAATCATCCCAACTCTTAATGACTTGATATTTCACGTTGGTGTAGTTTTTGTGTAAGTCACATAAATCATGTGATTTCACGTATTTTACAATTTCTAATGCACCAAGTACAACATGCAAAGCTAGTAAACATTATGACAAAAGTATATACCATTAAACACTTCAAATACTTACATTCTTAGTGTTTAGAATCTTATTAAATTTTATTTTTACTAAAACATGTTTAAAACATCATTTCATGATCATATTCCAACATGCATGATTTAGTTAATGCATCCATAACATGTTCTAATCATTTTGTATGAACTTGAATGCACTTAGATCTTCATTTAATTCATGTTTCTCACACTCAAACATTCCAACATTCTTATGATCATCATACAATCATTTCTTATAAATGCAAGACATATACCTTCTTACATTTTAAATCTTTTAATCATCAAAATTTACATGCATGTGTACATATACATATATACATACACTACACATATACATACATGCATAAACCTCCAAAGTTTTACTTTTCAACATATTCATTTCAAATCACTAAAACCTTTTTTAAGAACATTCTTTTGATTCACACATGCATCTTACTTTACAAAATCACATCAAGCAAGAATCTATCAATAGTCAAAACTCATTATATATATATATACATATACATACATATGGTCACATATATATATATATATATACATGTTCATCCATTTTATTTTTATCCCAAAAACCCATTTGCTTTAGTTTTCAAGTTAGTGTTTTAAATCTAAGAACAAGAGAAACCTTCCATAACATCTTCATCACCAATAATCATGAACATGATTTTGAAAGTAAATATGTTATACCTTCAAGATTTCTTAGTGGGCTTTTGAAAAAGATGATGATATGTGGCCTTGTTCTTGCTTGGATCTTCTTGAAATCACCTCTAAACCTCCATACTAGCTTGAAAACACCTTGAAATGCCTTTGAATCTTCAAGAAATAGTTTGAAAATTTTGAATGTGTGTGTTTGAGGGGGTGTTCGGCCGAGATTCATCAAGAGAGAGAGAGAGAGAAGATGAAAAATAGTGAAAAGGGTTTCTTGGGTTACGCGATAAGCATTTATCTTATAGTTGCCAACATAATTTTTACCAAGGTTTAAATTTACCAACTCATTAAATATCATAATAAGTCAAATACAACCTTTTATCTATTCACAACACGTGTTACAGTTGTACGGTACGGCCTGAAAAGCCGGGTATCACAATAACTGCGGACCAAGCTTCTTATGCGGATGGACTGTACTGATTCGTACGGACGACAACACACACCAAACCCTAATCCGGCGCACCCAGTCCGTCCGGACCTACATCCTTCATCCGTGCGGACTTGAAACTTGTATGTTTAACTCTTTATTACCTTGTCTTGATTCATCTGATCAGCTATGATATGTGATTGACAGAAGCGATAGACATATGCACTCACAGACTCCCCCTTGGATCTTGCTGCAGTCAATCTCGTAGCTCGTCTTTATCATCTTTCCGAGTCTTTAAGAAGCTTTGACATTTTCAGCACCACAGACTCTACTTTGTATCCTAATTCCTCAGCTCTTTTCACCAGACTCTCTCTCCAGCTCCCCCTTGCTTTGAGTTTTCAGGATCTCTACCTGGCTCATTATCAATTCAAAACACTTGTAAGAATATCTATCCACTTTAGGATCGAGAACCTGGCTCTAATTATTTTGACATTACGATCATAAAGTTTATAAACCTAGGAATAAACTACCTGGCTCTGCTCCCCTATCAAATAACTATATATTTGACGTTTAAGCATCCAACTTCCTCAACCCTCTCAGATAATCAAGTTCAATTTAATGACTTTGATTCATCTGATTATCAACCAAGTCCAAATTAACAACCTTGGAGATTTTCACAAACTGTTTTTGAAATTTTCATTTAAAACATCAAGTTTCAAATTAATGAACTTGTTTATTTTCTGAGACATGTTCAGCATACTTAGATTTTGAAACTTAGCTTTCCAACATCAGTTGTCGAAAAATAAAGTGAAACAAAATCTTTTTGTATTTTACAAAGTTTATGCTAAAACTCTCCGAAAATCTTTTTGTGATTTGGTCTGAAATGAAATAAAGAAATATTTACAAACATATTTTTGTTTGAGTTTGCAGCAGAGGATCATATCAGTTTATGACATATCACTAGCACCATTGATCTATATAAACTTTAAGTTCTAAACGATTCACTTAGATTGTTAGTATACTGATCCACTTAAATTTTCACACAAACTATAATTGATTCAAGATACGAGATTTAGTGTTTTAAGAAACTTAACTCATTCGCGTGTCGCACCTCAGAATAAACTCCCGCATCAAGATTCCCTAGATTCAGTCTTACAGGTGAATATACCTAAATGATATCTGTCTCTGGGTTAGTGCGCAGCCTTGAGAGCTCAGGTTAGAACTTCCATTCAGTCAAAGAGATGAAGGCTCGACTTAAGGTGTGTTCCACTTAGGAATCTTTTCTTTACAACTGCACTTAATATATATCTTTCGATATTTTCTCAATTTTTATGCAGAGGGAAATTTTTAAGCGCAAAAACATTATACGAAGCCTAGGCCATTGCAGACTCAAAAGAAGACCAAGTATAATACCCCAGATATTAATAAGTAAGACCTGGTATCTCAGAATCAGACAATCTCTCAAACGAAATTTTGGAGTACTAAGTCCATGTATCCGAGAGATGTTCCCCACGACATAAAAAAGTTACTGATTTTAGATTTATATCTCAAAATCAATCTACTAAATGTGTAATAACCTACTGGCATATCATCAGTGAGACCGTTTATCACTTTTTAACAATCCATTTCTTTAGCATGTTGTGATTGTCTTACTGATGTACTATCATTTCCTCTTTTTACACAAAACTCCTTTGAATTTTTTCATGTTTTTGACTTTTTTTCAAATTTTCAAATGTTTTTGTATTTTTAAAATTTTTACTCCCCTTAAAATCCATAACATTTAAGGAAATTTGACAACCCGATGTAGATAGCTTCATCTCACTATCCATTTTCTGCTTTACACTCTCTGTTTAGCATAACGTACCCCCATGATTTACAACACAAAACTAATTTTTGACATTGTTAAACTACTTGAAAGAAACTTATTTTACAAAGTTTTGTTTGTTCAGCCGTGATGGTTTTGGCGTATTCCTTCAACATATTTTTTTTTAATTTTGATTTTTGACAATTTAAAAACAAACATTTTTTTTTTCAATTTTATGTTTTTCTATTTTTTCTATTTTTATTTTTATTTTTATTTTTGATTTATGTTTTATTTATTATTATTAACAAAACAAACTTCCTGTTATCATCCACAAGAATCCTCCTCCTATCCTAGGCTGCTCCTCTGCTCTTGTTGACTTTCTGTTGGCTTCCGAAATGCCTGCACAATCAAACAAATCAGTTACTTGAATAATGCAACCCAGGCGTGTTTGACCTTGGGTATTGTGACACAATACGAATTGTTCAGTTTCTGAAAGTCTTTGTCATTTTTAACAAAAAATTTTCATTCTTATTTTCAACCTTTTTAGATGAATCGATTTTCCGTTTATCGTTAACAGAAGCATTTTGTTTCTTGATCACCAAAACTTGTCCGTTTGAAACATTCCTTTTATAAAATCCTGAATCATTTTGAATGTTTCGTTTTAACAAATCATTCTTTGCTATCCAAATTTGTTTTGGCTTTGAAATATCAACCTTTGGTTTCCAAGTCTGTTTTGGCTCAAATTTGGGTGTCTTTTGTTTCACATTCTTAGATTTCTTTTTCTCAACATCAACAGGTTTCTGATTTAAACATTTGCGACCAACATGTCCAATTTGTTGATATTTTAAAGCATGTTTTCTTTGAAAAATATTTGTCCTATTGTTGTTGTTTCTTTTGAGCATAGAATTCCTGATTAGTCTGTCGACTAAATCGGATTTCTTTCTCTTCCTCAGAACTTGTTCCATGAACAAAATTCATCTTTTTCTTAAATTTTGTCTTTTCAGCCCTTTTCTTTTGATTTTGTTTCTTTTTATAACCCAACCTTTGTGTTTTTCTTTTTGTAACTAGGTTTATTATAAAAAAAAATCTTGCTCGCTTTTCCGACAAATTTGTCAATTTCAGATTTCTCGATTTCTACCAGTTTAAAAACTTTGTCAATCTTATCCGCAATCACATTTTGAATTGGAACTTCAATATCTGAGAATAATTTGTTCGACCCAATCATGTAATATGCCAATCCTATTGAATCAACATTCGGATTTTTCTCAGATTTTGAATTCTTTAGATAATTTTTATGAAAACTTTCCTCATCTTCATCATGTGGTTTGGACTTATCATTTTTGGTAGAATATTCTTTCAAAACGCTTTCAACAACTTTACCTACCACCTCTGAATCACCAACATCATCAGATTTGGAGTAAGTCACATCAATTTTGTCAGGCAATTGGTCAACTATGTTTATTACTTTTGCCACTTTTTCGTCATTATAGAATGTATAATTATTCTCCAACAGTGGTAGCATCAGATGATATTCTGATCCAATTCTCTTTTTTGTTATTTTCAGAATCATGATCATCTGGTGTGATGTTGAAAATATGTTCGAGAATATACGAAGATGTCACACCCCGACCACGAAAAACAACAAATCATGGC
The DNA here is from genome assembly GCA_030545235.1 of Helianthus tuberosus. Taxonomy (NCBI): domain Eukaryota; kingdom Viridiplantae; phylum Streptophyta; class Magnoliopsida; order Asterales; family Asteraceae; genus Helianthus; species Helianthus tuberosus. Next base: position 15,841 of record JARYGA010002714.1, read on the forward strand.
GGAAACGTCGGGGAGTGTTGTAACAGAATCATTGTTTCATAACACATGGATTGAAGTTCTTGTTTTATTGAATTAAATGTTTGACATTACATTGAAATTAGAAACAAAACATGACAAATAGACGTTCATTGTTATTAAGTCACTAAGGCTTCGTCCGTTCCTATGTCAGCATGCATCAATATCATCATCAAACATCACCAACTTTGGTACCTGAAACACATGTGAAAATACGTCAGCATAAAAATGTCGGCGAGTACATAGGTTTTATGTGAGTATCAGATTCATGGCTCGTTTACATTTTTGAAAATCACTTGAATACCTTTGTTAATTAATAATTAGAAAACCAAGTTTTGTAAAATGTTTGTAATGTAAATTGAAATAACTATGTCAAAACAGATTTGTTTTATAAAACCTCGATACCATGAATCTTAACTCCAAAACATTTGTTTAAGTAAACCCAAATTGTAAATCATTTTTGAAATAAAACTCGAATGTTTATGTTGTTAGAAAAACCGTGTAATATAACTTTGTTTTGAATAACCTTGCCCAAGTGATCTAAATAACGCAACGATATATAATGTGTTAAAAGCACTTATATATAGGAAGTACCAGCGGCGTATCCACCATGCTTTTAACACCTTACCCCCGCCCCGTTACCTAATCACTTCCCTAACCCAACGGTTCAAACAGATTCAAACGGTTCACATAAATCAAACAGTTACATACGGTTCACACAAATCAAACGGTTACAAATGGTTCACACAAATCAAACGGTTACAAACGGTTCACATAAATCAAATAGTTACAGACGGTTCACACAAATCAAACGGTTATAAACGGTTCACACAAATCAAACGGTTCACACAAATCAAACGGTTACAAACGGTTCACACAAATCAAACGGTTACAAACGGTTCACATAAATCAAACAGTTATAAACGGTTCAAAATGTAAAACAATGTGCTAGCATGCTAAGGGAACATACATAGCAAAACTTAATGAAATCATGTACTATATATGTACTAATGAACATAACAAGCATATGATATAAAAACATGAAAAGCACGAAAGTAACAAGTAGGCACAAGTGTTCCACCCCAAAACAGTTTGAAAACAGTAAAAGATGGGACTATGTACTCACTTGAGGATGCTTAGAAGTCTTGAATAACAACCAAGCAAGCTAGAGGGATCACGGAAATCAAACGGCACCTAATATAGGTAACTATGTTAATAAACCGGACCTAAATCGGAGGATTGGATAAAATGAGGTTTTGTAAACCGAATGAGTGTAGAGACTCATGTAATATGGTTTAACAGAGCCTACATTCTAAAACAAAACCTAACCTAAGTGCTTACGACCCATTACGACTCGTTAAGGTAGCTTACGCCACTTTAACGCATCTCTGCGTAAAACGCGTTCGGATCGCCTAACTAGTCCTATGACAAGTATTATATGCCTTAAAATATCTAATAATGTTGCCTAATCAGTTTAGATGCCAAAATTTATGTTACATATGCTTAAAATGAATTTATGCGGAAAAATGGCATTTTGGTCATTTTTCTAAGGCATATAAACTACCTATCATACAACTACTTAAACGAAGTGACCATAAGGTATAACCTCGGAAGGTTATTCCCTATACAACTATGATCACAATAAATGCTTGGTCGGATCCTAATGATCCACCAAACGGGTCGGTTCGAAAGTCTAAGCGGTTGTTTAGACCGATTATCTCACGACTCTATACAAGCACTAATCTAAAAGTGACGAGTTAAACATGTTAAAACATGTTTAACAAAGTTAGAAAACAAGTTTGATATCAAGACAAAGGGTCTTGATACCCAAGAATAGTTTGGTTGCAAAATAAGCAAGAATACGCATTTTGACCAAAACTATGACTCGTCACTACACCTAATCAACGTGGTAATCAGTAGGTATAGTCACAAGAGACTATAACCATTGTGATTACGCTCACGTTACGAAGTTCAAACGAACTTCGTGTTGACCTTAGACTGGTCAAAGCAGAAAGTCAAACACTGTTTGACTTTTACGCTTAAAATGCATAAAAACACGAAAGAATACTTACAAAGGGTCCAAGATAGAAGAACTTGATCTAAATACTTAGGTATGAAGCATAAATCTTCAACTTAGAGCATAAAATTAGATCAAGGTGTGAGGAAAATGGAATGAGAACTTGGGTATTTATAGATTTCGGAGAACCGTTGGGATCATTTCTCGCAAATCGTGCTTTGATCTTGACCTTACAAGTGGGCACATGGTCTTCAAAACCATGGGAATACTTAAAACCATCAAATTCCAGACCATAGAGTGCAAAACATTGGGTTAAAACCATCAAAACCTCAAAAATGGACCAAGCTCAATGTATCTGCCAGAAATTTCAAAAATGGTCCCTTCACTTGTAAAACTTGATTTTTTGGCACTTTTAAGCCCCGTTAACCCCATTTTAAGGCTCTAAAATAAATTTAAAGCATAGGGAACTTGAAATGTGCTCAAAAATATCTCGGATGTCGGTTCGTTTGGTCGTACGGTTGCGTTGTTCGGTTAATTACGACGGAAATCGCAACGAACGCAAAAACGATCCAAATTACCCGACGAATGGAATTTTATCATGCCAATAACTAAAATAAAATATTTTAATGATTACATAAATTTTTGGATGTCCGGATATATTCAGAACATAAGATATGCGCGAAAATGCAAACTTATGCACTTTTTGACTCTTTTAGTCTCTATTGATCAATAAAGTTTATTTTCGCGCACCAAACACCTCAAAGCCTATTTCAAAGCTATGTAAAGGACATTTAGGGCATATTTAACATATGATCAAGTTCCGGAATGTTCGTTACAGTACGAATCGGCATACTTTCGCAGTTTGTTGAAATTAGTCCCTGTAAGCGAATAAACTTGATTTCAGCATACAAAACTATCCAAAAGTTTTTCTAAGTTAGTAAAGGTTATTTAAGGTATGTTAAGCCTATGTCACTGTTCTGGAGTGATTGTTGCATTAAACTGGTAATATTTATGCATCAGATCGCGTATAACCTTCCAGAAAGCGATTTAAAGCTCGAAATCAAACATGAATTGATATGTGAAAATGATACACATATTTATACAAATACCAAGTATGAAATACAATATTTCATTGATTTGGTATTTGTTTGATGGTCGCAAAGGCACAGGTGTCACAGTCTCCCCTACTTTAGGAAATTTCGTCCCGAAATTTATTCGTAGGAGTCTGTCTGTGACTTTGTGTTAAATAACCACCAAAGATATACAAGGCATAATCCTGTCATTTCCTCAACGGACATTCTTCAGAAACAAAAATGAACGGATGGAGTTATTTTAAACTGGTGTTTCCTCAGAAATGGAAATGATAGAATAAACAAAAGGATATTGATTTCCTCAACGGACATTCTTCAGAAACGAAAATGAACGGACGGAGTCATTTTAAACGGGTGCTTCCTCGGAAATGGAAATGATAGAATAAACAAAAGGATATTCATTTCCTCAACGGACATTCTTCAGAAACGAAAATGAACGGACGGAGTCATTTTCGACGGGTGCTTCATTAGAAATGGAAATGAAGGAAAAAGGATATTCATTTCCTCAACGGACATTCTTCAAAAACGAAAATGAACAGACGGAGTCATTTTCGATGGGTGCTTCATCAGAAATGGAAATGAATAGAGTTAACTCAAAAGGATATTCATTTCCCTCAACGGACATTCTTCAGAAACGTAAATGAACGGACGGAGTCATTTTCAACAGGTGCTTCATCAGAAATGGGAATGAATAAAATTAACTCTAGACACATGACAAAACTTGTTATGGTTTCTGTGCACTGAATTCCATAATTATGTATGCATCCATAATTACGTAATTCCTTGCACAGTCCGCACAGTGTATTTCATAATGTGAAAGGGATAGAATTTGAACAAGCTTGAGACAACTTTGATTGGGTCAACACATAAACACATAAGCACATAATTGTTTTCTTGGTTATTAATTTCTTATTATTTTGTTATATTAACTTGACACTGATTTGAACATGGCTATTCAAGGTATACCAGGAACCTAGTTGATGGACTTCAACGTCCTCAAGAATCTATCTGAAAAGATATGATGATCTTCCAAAATTCGATTTCGTTTACAAGGAAACGTAACATTCGAATTAAGGTACTTAACAATTAAGGACTTACGGAAATACCCTTAGGTACCCTATTAAGGATTTATAGTGGTATTTTGGGTATACGTCCAGAGTTGTAACTTGCGCCTTGTACTTCGTTTTCCTTGGAAGAAATGGGTACTTAGGATTTTCGTGGAAACGCAAGAGATCATAAAATGGAAGAGTTTTGGGAGTAGTCTGTTCTTCAAGGAATACGATTCCTTGATTGTCGGTATTGTAGGGGATATGTTGTTTATACATGCAACCACATGAATAAATTGCAATGTAAATCAAAGATTTATTTATAAACAACATCAACAACTGTTTCATAGACCTTGACAACAAAAGAAAATAATACATAAAGCTTGATTATTTCTAAATAACGTTGTCTTCCAATCGGTCAGATGCTCATCCCTGCGCTAGATTTGCATTAGCAAGCTTTGGGCAATTCCTTCGAAATTGGCCCATCTCACCACAGTTGAAGCAAGAACCTGGTAGAAAATGAGCTTGAGCAGGATTGTTGCCTGCTTGATTTGGTGTAGCTGCAGCGGGGCAAACTCTTGCTGTATGGCCTATAAGTCCACAAGTCTGGCATTTGCGGCACTTTATATTGGCATGATGGTGAAGACTACATTGGTTGCACAAGGGTGCCGTTCCGTTGTATGGCTTCCTAGCAGGGGGTTGAGCTGGTTGGTTGGGGATGGCTTGATCATTGTGAGCGACCACGACAAAGTTCTGAGAAGCCTTTCACTTCTTTGACTTCTTGGAGGATTCAGTCTGCTCATCCTTCGGTTTCGATTCTTCGATCGGTTTCTTGTCACCTTTTCAAAAAAGTTTACCTTTCCTGATCTGAGATTCAATCAAGGTAGCGGATAGCTCAATGGCCTGTCTAACTGTAGTGGGGTTGCTACCAGTCACAATGTCATGTACTGAGTCAGGGAGGCCATCAATGTATTTTTCAATTGCCTTATCCAAAGGCGTGACCATGTTCGGGCATAACAGACTTAACTCCTCATAACGGTCCATGTAGGCTCGATGCTCACCGCTATCTTTCTTAAGATTGTCGAATTCCCTTTCCAATGCTCAAATCTCATGACGAGGACAGAATTCCCTCATCATTAGAGCTTGAAGCTCTTCCCATGTTTGAGCCAGTGCCACGTCGGCACCCTTGTCCCTCATCACACCATTCCACCATGTTAAGGCTCGTTTCTCAAAAACACTAGATGCGAACTCTACCTTTCGCTCGTTTAGACATTGAACATGTCTGAAGGTGCTCTCTAGACTCTCGAACCATTGCAGAAGTGCAGTCGCTCCTTGAGACCCAGAAAACTTTGATGGCTGAGCAGAGTTGAATGTCTTGAAGTTGCATGGAGCATTATTGTTGTTGAGGGCTAGGTTACATTAAGCAATGATGTTCGGGATTGCAGCAGCCATTTGCTGCATAATGATAGCTGCCAGTTCTTCATTAGGTACCTGATTGTCGCGTCGTGGAGGCATTCTAAAAGGGGAAACAAGAGAGAAAAGAAATGAAATGGCATTGGGTAAGGATGTTACAATTACTGACCAAAAAGCATGGGTGATGGTCATTTGTTCGTACCACGAAACAAACAAACGACACACAAAGGCTGAATCAAAGTAAATAGGTCCTCATAATGTATCGTGAATACATGCTCGCCTATAAGTGGACACTCACCCCAAGACTTCCCAGGTAAGAGTGACTGGTCCGATACTGCGGATTTGTACGAGCACTATAGCCTTCGACAGAAAACTCAGGGTACAGGCACCCACCCTTCCATTTTGCACGTATTCACATTATTTAGCCCCAAACTTTGACGAAATTTGAAAACTTTGAAGGTTCAAAACCTTATAATAAATCAACCTAGAACAGATGATTAGTTTTCAAAGCGGATTTGAAATTTGTGTTCTTATTGTGGTTGTCACCTAAAGATAGGTGAAGGTATTATTTTATGACTAAACACAAGTAAACTCACGTTAGGGTCCTAGGAAGGTTATAGACTAGGTCAAAGCATTACTAATAACCTAATTCCCTATAACCACGAGCTCTGATACCAACTTTTCTGTCACACCCCGACCACGAAAAACAACAAATCGTGGCGGAAACGTCGGGGAGTGTTGTAACAGAATCATTGTTTCATAACACATGGATTGAAGTTCTTGTTTTATTGAATTAAATGTTTTACATTACATTGAAATTAGAAACAAAACATGACAAATAGACTTTCATTGTTATTAAGTCACTATGGACTCGTCAGTTCATATGTGAGCATGCATCAATATCATCATCAAACATCACCAACTATGGTACCTGAAACACATGTAAAAATACGTCAGCATAAAAATGCCGACGAGTACATAGGTGTTGGATCTGAGTTTGGTTTTGATTGTATTTTTCGTTTGAATTAGAATGAAAATGGATGAGTTGTGCAGCGGAATTAAGATGGAAACAAACTTTGCATACAATCAAACGAGAGTATTGCTTTGATCAAACACTTTTCACAAAGAACCGAAAGATTGAATTTAATTTCAACAACGATTACAATGCAATGCTTAATACAAACTCCCCCTCAGCCAGAGCTCAGTGTTTGTTCGTGCAGAGAAGACGATTTTGCAAAGAGCTAATAGAACAGTACAGAGCACTGTTCTATTTATAGGCACTAGCAAACCACTGAGCATCTTAGCTGACGTCACCATGAAAGTGACATCTAACCTCCTAACAAACTCTAACCTCTGATCAATACAAACACTGATATGCTTAACTACTGCTATTACATTTTATTACATAAAAGACATCTAAATAACTGCTGCATCCTTCCACTACTGTGAACCCAGCAGTACTTGTCCGGATCAGCAGTGCTTGACTCAAGGCAGTAGATTGAATAGCAGAGCTTTAGTCTTTCAGTAGGCCTTTACTTGATCAGCAGTTTGGAGGTCAGCGATTTGTACGATCAGTAGATAGGAGGTTAGCAGATGTTGAAATCACTTTCAAGGGGAGAGACTTGTATGTAACATCTGCTTATTCGGGATCCACTGCTCTGATCCAGTTTTGGCTTTAATTATCTGTTCCTCTGGTAGGGTTCAATCCCAACAATCTCCCCCTGGAACAGATAATGCCAAAACTCTTCATTATTGTGGAACTTTATTGCCTCATCAACAGTTCCCTTATTTGCCCTTTAAGTTGTAGTTCAAAGGTTAAGGCATCTGTGTCATCATCATCCCTGCTAAGTGGAAGATCAAGGAGATCCTGCAAATCTTCAAGACTTAGGCCAAGTGCTTGTTCCCTTGATATTTTCTTCACTTCTCCATCAAACCTGAACATAGTCAATACATGGGTCTGTTTGTCAGTTTCCCACTTTAGTACTTTTGAGCCTGGTGGGTTTCTTGGGAGATTTTTATTTGAAGAGGTGTTTGGTGAAGCTGGCCTATTGATGACTGACTGAGCAGCACTTGCAGTTTGATCCAAACCAAGAGTTTCTATAATCATTTTCTTTATGCCTTCTTTTACAAGGTCATCTCCTTTTATCAGCTCTTGAATGGTTTCAGCATCCGACTGTTTGTGTGGCCTTCTTTTATAGATGGCTGCACCAGCTGGAGCAGTGGCTCTCCTGATTTGCAGCTTTGATGGTCTTTTTGAAACCTCTGCTTCAGGATAGTCAGGTTTTTGTGGAACTGTGGGATCTTTCTTCCTTAATTCCTCCAACCTTTTGTAGGTGGCCCTGACTGTATCTTCTTTCCATCTTGCCACTTTATGTTTTGACCCATAGTCAGCAGCAACTAACTCCTCTATCATTCTCTTCAGCTCAAGTGATTTTTCAGGCACATTCTTTTTGTACTTTGACCAATCAGGAGGAGTGTGTTTGACCTTTTTGTTTATCATCTCTTGAATCCTGGCTGCTTCTTGTTCAAGCTCAGGAATGGTCCACTCCTTGTATATGTGCTTCTCTCCCTTGTATTTCTTGGTTGCCATAATGCTTTCAATGTAGTCTTTTCTCAGAGTTTCATCTGCTCTTTCTAAAATTTGTCGACATACATTTTTTGCAAATTGTTCCAGGGATCTGACTTGTGTGAGCAAGTATTGATAGTTCTGCTGTATTTCCCTATCTGATTTCCCTTGTGTATTTCTTTTTGAGATATCCTCTGCTTGCTTAGCCTTGATTTTCAAGTATTCTTCAATATTGTTAGGCCTGGGAGATCCTTTAACAGATGGCAATCTCCTTTTAGCAGGGTCATCCTCATAGTAGAAAGATTTGATTTCTTCTCTGACAGCTATGAGTTCAAGAGGGAATTGAACACCTGCAGGAGCTAAGGGTTTTTGAACTTGTGCTGATGAGAGAGGAACAGGCTTGGGTATTGTAACAAGTGACAAAGATTTTGAAGATGTTGGTGGTGGTGAAGTGTCATCATCTTTCAGGATTAGTCTTCTCCTTTTTGTTTGAGGAGGGACTGATGATGCTTTGGGTGGAACAGTGGTGGTAGTTTGAGTGGCAGTGGTTTGTGGTTGACTAACAGCTGTTGAAACAACTGGTGTTTCAACCACTGTTGTCATTACAACAGATGTTGTAACATCTGTTGTCTTCTGCTTTTTGGCAGGAGACAATGGTGGTGATGTTATTTTTAGTGATGATGGTGGTGGTGGTAAAACAATGGTTGTGGTGTGTGTTGAAGTGGTGTGTGTTGAAGTGATAACAGATGTTGAAACCTCTGAAGTACCAGCAGTAGTTGATACAGCAGGAGTTACAACAGCTGTTTGGGTGGAGGTTTGATGTTGGAGGCTTTTGAATGATGGTTTTGGAGTATGCTTTGTGAGTCTGGATGGGATGGACTTGGGTTTTCTATTTGGCTTAGGATTTTTAGCATCCTTTGACTCAGAACAACCCTGCGCACACAGCTCCATGTAAGCTTTTTTCTCCTCATTCCACATTGACATATCCTTTGCCTCTCTGTCCCTTTTTACACATGCTATAGCTTCATTAAATGCATTTTGGGTAACATCAACCTTTTTGCTACCATCTGGCAAGGGAATATTTCTGGTCATAGCATCTTTTTCTGGTTCAATGTAAAGACCATCATCTATTCCCTTTTTCTTCCACTCCTGAATTTTCTCCCCCTTTTTGGCTTTATCTAGGGGAAGTTGATCAATAAAAAGAACTGTTGGAGGAGCAGTGCCAGTGGTTTTCAATAAATGGGCCTGGATTGCCTTAATATCTGCTTGTGTGTTCTTGAACCTAGACTCCATGATGTTTCTCAGCTTTTGGACATGTATTTCATGTTGCTGATCTGCCATTTCTTTTTGTTGTTGGAGAAAAGGTTGGAAGAGGTTCCAGAGCTCATTTGTAGCAGATGCTTGTGATGGAGCAGGTGCTTGAGGTGGAACAACAGTGGATTGCATCTTTTGTACTGTCAACAACTGTTGCAGCATTTCTTTGATATCTGCAACTGAAGTATCCAGTTTATCAACACGTTCCGTCAATTCCAAATATTTTAAACCATCACCCAATTTAATGGGATCATCTGATTTCCCACTAGCAGTGGTTTTATCAGTGGTTGAAGTAGGGAGTGTACTCCAAACATTAACCACTGATGCCCCTTTTTCTTGGTACTGGGGTCTTCTCCCTTCAACACTTGACAATCTTTTGATGTTGCCAATGGTAAAAAAGAATCCACTGGTAGATGTCAGAGGTGCTATGGAAGGAATTGCCTCCAAGGAAGTCTTATTAATGTAACCACTGTCCAAATGTAAACCAGTGGGTTCAACATTTGTAGTGGCTGCTTCACTTGGATTACCACCAAGAGTTACTTGTAACTCAAGGGGTGTAACCTCCTCAGGTTGTGTTGGTGGGTTAGCAAAGATTGATACATCAGACCCAGTCATTTGTTGAGGCATGTTCTCATTGTTAGGTGATTGAGAAGGACTGGTTAGTGCCTGGTTCAAATCAATTGCATCCAATAAAAGTTTAGTTGGTAGGGGAATTGTGGATGTGATGTTTGGTGTAGAAAGAGAATTTGCCCCGGGCATTGGGCTGTGGATGATGGAAGCGAGTGATTCCAGAGCATCATAGTGTGGAGTCCCTATGTGTACAACCTGTTCTTGTTTAGAAGAAGCAGGAGGAGTTTCGGTTATGGGTTGAGATATTTGTACCAACTGCTGTGAGGAAGAAGCAGCAGTGGTTTCTTGTGACTTTTGTTTTGTCACATGCAGTTGCTCTGGTATCTCATCCTCCAGAGTTGCCTTTTTGGTAGGTTTGGGAGGTTTTTGATTTTTCTTTTTCTGTGGCTTTTTGATGATTTTAGGTGTGGGTTTCAAAGCAGTTGTTTTGCTACTTTGATCACCTTGAGCAGTGGGCTCAGCAGCAGATACCTGAGGAGCAGTGGTAGCTGCTAAATTCTGCTCAGGCACCTCTGCTTGTGTTTTGCAAGGTGTTGACATTCTTGTAAAAGTTTCAGCAGTTAAGCTGTGCATTTGTAAAGAGTCACCCTGGTTTATTTTAGAAATATCATTCTTACTGAATTTCTTTTCAAAATAATAACTTAGAAATCTTGGAAACAGTAAGAATGATTTTTTTTCAACATTTTTAACCAGATCATTAAAAATTTCCCGGGAATAATTAAAATTTTCTTCTTGAAGAATAGCATATCCCAGATTTTGAATTTTTAATGGTATCTCATTAAAAGCAGTGGTTTTGTTTGAAACACACATTAGGAGGGTATGAAATAGAAATCTTATTGCAGAAGGGAAGTAACCTTTTTGTAAGGTGTCCTTTTTGACTTCTGCATTATACCCTCTTTTCAGAAAATCATTTTTTAACTCGTTTTTGGGAAAAGTAGTTTTACCTTCCTGATCGTCGAGCTAAAAGACCTCTGAGATGGATTGTGGTGTAATCTTGACGGTTTTACCCTTTAGAGAAGAGTTAATGGCTATTACAGTGTCGCCTTGTTTTTCAAGGGTTGCATTCGTCCAAAACTCTCTTTGGGTTGTCAAGTAAATTGGTGCATCCGCTGTTAACAAAGTTTTGTACTTTGATGCCGAGATGGTAGCAAGGATTGAATCGAAAGCTTCTGTAGTGCCGGGTTTTGTGAGGAGACCCAGAATATTGTGAGATGGTTTGTGTGGAATTTCAGTGGATTTAGCCTTTTGAGAGGCTTCTTTCGAAGATGATTTGGGAGCGGGTTTTGCAGATGGCTTCGATTTTGTCATTTTGGAGATGATGATCGAAGAGGATGTTGAAGGAATTTTATGAAGAAACTGCTTTGAGAAGAGAATTTTTGAGAATTCAATTCGACAGTAAAACCCTGTTTTGGTGTGAAGTGGGGGTTTTATAGAGGAAAAAGTGAAGGCTGACGTGGCAGCGGTTACAAAAGTACTGATGATGCGTGTGAAGTGTGTATATGAATTTAAGTATATTTGAAGCCCTTTTACACTTTCTTTAGCCAAGTTTTAAATTTATAAAACACGATATTTACTAACACTAAACACACATATGGGCAAGTGCACCCATCGTGAGCATAGTATAGTGTTGGTAAGATACCGAGGTCGTCCAAGGACACAAGAGCTTTTATTACCAGTTTATCCTCAACGTCTAATCAAATCAAAAAGTTTAGAAAAATGGTTTTAAACTAAGAAAAATAAAAACTAACTAAAATGCTGAAAAATAAAAATAAAAGAAAAAACAGATAGACAAGATGAATCACTTGGTTCCGACTCGTGTATAGTGTAACCTTTGATTATTTCCGCACTTTTGCACTTATTTAAGAGATTATCTTAGTTATTGTAGTAGGCCCCTCTTTTGAAGGTGACGTTACCCTCAACCCAGTAGTTTGAGTCAGCAAGGATACAATCCTAAAGGGTCAGATTATTGAAAGATAATGAATTAAGTTATTAATGCAAATTATGGTAGGCCCCTCTTTTGGAGGTGACGTTACCCTCGACTAAGTAGTCTGAGTCAGCAGGGATACAGTCCTAAATAGCCGGGTTATAGTATTAATAGTAGTTTAACTTATGAGGGGATCAAAGAGTTTGGACCCCCGCCATCCAATACCGTTAAGTATTGAAGGAGGTCCTACTAAATTTGACCCAGGTCCATTGCAGGACCTCTAAACGCTGAACAATGGCAAGACTCTTATCAAACCGTTCCCTTAACCCCCGACCAGGTAGCCAACATACCTCCATATAGACCGTTGAGATATGAATGGTGAAAATTGTAGGAACGTTATGCGACCTGACGAGTCGATCAGAAGAGTGCCCAGACTGAATCAGAGGCGGAATTCATTGATTCAGTCTTTGTTTAGCTTGATTTCACTATTTAACGTCTCTTTTATTGATTTGCTAACAATGTACAAGCTCTGGAGACAAATTGACAGGCTTCGCCGTCACACACTCTAACTCCTAACTAGATCCGCTCATAGGTCACCTATTTATAGGCCAGGGTGGTTCGCTTATATGGACATGTCCATATAAGCGGACCTACATTGGGTGGTTCGTTTATATGGACATGTTCGTATAAGCGGACCTGAACAGGTAGGTTCCCATATACGGACATGACACATAAGCGGACCTATCTAACTCATGTGTTTCTTGATTTTCGTTCACTATACAATCAGCCCTAGCCTAAGACTCGAACTAAGATGTAGTCGACAGACAACTGCACCAACAGACTCCCCCTTGAATGTTGACGGAATCTTCAGTGAGAGTCTTCAACCTAACAACTCTTCAATCTTGATCGGTCTTCTTCAGGAACTCTTCCTGGAATCATGAACCCGGATCTTTCTCTGGTTCTAACCTCGTCAGACTCCCCCTCTCATCATGATGGGATCGCTGTCTGGAATTAGCTTTCACCTTGAGATTAATCCCTGGCTTTAATTCTGTTCAGCTCAACTCCTGCACACATTTTCTTACCACCACATAAATTTTTACTTAAATCAATAAGAAAAACTTACTGGAAATAGTTACATCAAGTTCAAATTAATGACCCTGATTAACTAAACAAACTTCTTTTTTAAATCAATTTTTTTTTCAATTCAGTACACACACTCCCAAACCAGTTCATCTTGTTCAGCACTTGAAATTTTGAAAATCAGCTTTTCAACATCAGTTGTCGAAAATCTTTTTGTATTTTATCAAAATTTTATGCTAAAACACACTAAAATCTTTTTGGATTTTTGAAAATAATGAAATGCAGTAAAGAAATATTTACACACAATATTTTTGTGAGTTTGTGTAAGAGGATCATATCAGTTTATGTGACCAATCACTAGCACCGTTAAGCTTGATTTCATTTTAAGTTCTAAACGATTCACATTGATTGACGATATTGTTGTCCACTTAAACTCAATCTAAAAACTTGCGACATGCTTACCGATACGTTTAGGTATATTTAGATAGCACTAAATTATTATGGACCCCACGATCTCAGCATATTCCCTCATAATGCAATACACTGACTCAAGTAATGCCTTTAAACTTTATCAACTGTGATTTGTGCGAAAACAAAGCAGAATGTTTAAACATTAACAATCAGGTCGATACTTCCGTATACACAGAGAAAGTCCAATGTTTAAACAAAAGAAGAAAAATAAAACAAGTTGAAGTTGTTTAGGCTTTAACCACCAGGTCGATACTCCCGTATACGCAGAGGTGATCCAAAGCTTAAACGAAACACCAAAGAAAATAAAGCAGAACGTTTAGGCAACAACATCCAGGTCGATACTCACGTATACGCAGAGGATGTCCGATGCTTAAACAAAATAAAGAAATAAAACAAGTTTAACTCTTTGCAAAATAAAATGCACAATCACAGCGACTTTTCAGCAAAGTTGTGAAAGTTCACAAACTTAACCAGTTTTATGTCTTTCGACAATCAGCGATTACTGAGTAGGCACACAATCAAGAAGGACAAAACTAAGTACTATGCTTTTGACCATGTTTCCCACTAGAACTAGGCTTTTTCATTTAAGTTTGTATCGTTATCGCAAATCTACTAGTCTAGCTGAGCCTACCGTCACATCTTTAGTGAGACCGTTTATCACATTTTAACTCTCCATTTCTTTAGCATACTGTGACAGTCTAACTGATATACTATCATTTCCTCTTTTTCACAACAAAACTCATTTTTGCATTTTTTAATGTTTTTGACATTTTCAAATTTTCAATTTTTTTTAAAATTTTTACTCCCCCTAAAATCAAAATATGTCTCAATTTTGATTTTCTGGGAAAATTTGAAAACAAACTGTACAAAGAAACGTGACAACATGATGAGAATCACTTCAATTCTCCATCCACCTGGCATAAACAATCAGAACTCCCCCTGACAACAAAACATTTTCCCATAGTGATTTCAAAACACTTAAGTTTGTTTTAATCAAAACGGTTTTTCCGGAAAATAAGTTTTGTGAGTCATTTCTCAATTATGGGGATCTTTCATCACTTTGTTTTCTTCAATCACTTGTAAAAACTAACATTTTTAAGATCAATCCACAAACATCACTTGTAGAAAATCAAGTACAACTTAATGTCCTTGATTTACCAATTGTAAGTCGAAATATCACATTCGTGAATTTCTCAAGAAATGTGTCGATTCCTGTTCCACGCTTACCAACCTGGGAACTCCGGCAAGTCAGCTTTTTCATTTGAACAGATTCACCCAAGCCTGACGGTCCTTGGGTGATTTTGAATTCTTGTTCAACAATGGTGGAAATTTGCATCATCCATTGTTAGACCAGAATTCTCATTTTTTACCTCAACGAAAAGCTCCTCTGGCTTTAACAAACCAGAATCATTGCCTGCACATGGCTTGCCTGACTTTGATCTGTCAGATTCATCGCCTGAAGGTGGCTTGTCTGACTTTAATACGTCAGATTCATCGCCAACCATTTTCTTCTTCTTCTTTTCTTCTTTCGTCCTCATATTTGTATCCGATGAATTCGTCTTGCTTGACTTTGCCATCGAGGAAGTTGATTCATCAGAACTCTTATTTTTACCAACAGATGAACCCGAGGACAAGATCTTATTGAGATACTCTCTCGCCTTCTTCCTCTTCTTCCTCAGTCTGTCTTTCTGCCCCTGTGAAAGTTTAACTTTCTTTTCTGGAGTTGTTTGTTCTTGAACTTTAGGTTCTTGAACCTTCTGTTCTTTGGGCTTGACATTGACTGATTTCTTTGCCATCTTCTGAGAATTAACCCTCAATCTTTCATTTGATCTCCTTGGGCAATCTCTGGCAATGTGACCTCTGATGTTGCAATTAAAGCATCTCCTCGTCTCATAATTCCAACCTTGGCAGTTAACAGCAATGTGTCCTTGATAACCACATCGGTAACACACTCTGTTATCGTACCAATCACCATTTCCAGCCCAAATGCTCAAATCAAAGCACTGGTTGGCTTGGTGATATTCCTTCCTCATGTTTGCTGGATTTGGCTTTTGAGCACTGTGGTTCGACATGCACCACTTATTGCCAACAATTTTAGAGTTTTCATTTTTTGATTTTTGTAATTTTTCATTGCGATTGGATGATCGATCTGATGAGCTTTTATTATCTTTTTGTACATTTTTCAAAATTTTCTCTTTTTGTTTTTGTTCCACTTTCTTCTTCAAAGGTTTTTGCTTAGAGCATTCTCCCTTTTCAGTTGATTGAGGAACAGTTTCTTGAAACTTTTCTTTTAACTTCAAAAATAAATTCTTTTTCTTCATTTTTTCATTTTCATCATCAGATTTCTCATCGCAATCTTCAACTTTGACTTTGTCAAAGTTTGTGACATTGTCACTTATTGGAACTGAATTTAAAGGTTTTGAACAAGGAATAGTTGAAGTATTCACAAACACCTTCAACTTTTGTTCCCATTCCTTGATTTTCTTTTGAGCACACTCAGCTTCCTTTTCAAGTCGAATAATCTTTTCAAGATGAGAATTAATTGCAATTTGTTTTTCAAGATTTTTTTTACCAAACAAATCTCTCTCATCTTCTAAACTTTTTATTTGACTTTGAAAAACTTTTTCAATCTTTTATTTTTCATTTTCCAAATTGTGTATTTGATTTTTCAAAACATTTTCCGAATTTTTAAGATTTTTGTTTTCTAATGACAAACTCTCAACCTCCTTCAAGAGTTTGTCATTTTCAGATGTCAACTTCTCACAATTTTTCGGCAAAACAAGAATCTGTTTATCATCAGCTTTTGTCTCAACCTTTAAAGCTGAAATATTTTCAACCTGTTTCTTTTCCTCATGAACACTTTCATCCTTACTCTCTTCTTCTGATGAATGATCAAAGATAGGTGTGTCTTCTTCAACCTTTTTCTTTAATAATGGTTCAGGATTCACAGATACAGGTTTTTCAGATTCTACTTTCTCAATCTTGACAGCTGGAACTTGTTTAACCTGCCTTTTCTCACTAGGTTTGATTTGCTTTTCTGTTGTTGCTGCTTTTAGTTCTTTCTCAGCTCTGATCTCCTCTTTAACAACAACCGCTTTTTGATTCTTTCTTTTTGCATTTTGTTTTTCTTTCAATCTTTCAATTTTATCGGCATAAAATAACTTTCCACTACGTTGATCAGATGAAAGTTGTTGTTTAAGATATTCAAGTTTCCGGATTTCCTCTTCATAATTGTCACTCTCTTCATCAGACGAATGATCAAAAACCGGAACCTTTTCAACTACTTCTTTTGCTGAGACAGTTTCTTCTTTTTGCTTTATCGGAAAATACTGCTGAGATTCATAATTCATATACGCCAATAATTCGTCAAAATCCATATTTCGATGTCAAATGTTCACAAAATAGACTTTTCAAATGAACTGGGCTATCTTTCAAATAAATTGAACCTTTTCACGTGAACTGACCACACTGTTTGGACCTTCAAAACTTGGGCTGCTCAAAATTAAACTACACTATACTTGGGCCGTGAACTTTAATCAAATAACACTATACTTGGGCCGTAAATGAATATAGTGGGCTTGACTATAGTGCAACCGACAACTTGATATTTTAGCTCAAAATATGATTGGGCCGAACAAAATGTGGTTCACATGGGCTACTGACAAACCCACTTAGCCGACAACAACTCTTTCACAATTCTTGGATTGGGCCGCAACTTTAACTTGTGAAGATGGCTGACACCTTATCTTTCAATACATGCGCATGAACCGACAAAGTTGATTACCATTCAAATCTCATTGGACCAACAAAGTTAGTGGACTTTAATTCATGAACCGACTTTCTTTAAGATCTTACAACATTCTCATTGGACCTCAAATAAATGTGGCCGACAATCGATAAGTCACAATTCAATTCACATGTATTCAAGTAATCTGTTTCATATCTGTTTTTGATTCAATCAAAATGATTACTGTTCAACTTTTTATAATGGCCAACAACACATGTATCAACTGACACACTAACTCGTGATTTTCTTTTCAAGGTTTGTTGACACAAGAGCGAACCAGACTTGTCAGATAAGCGAACTTATATGATGTCTGTATAAGCGAACCACAAGAGCGAACCTCTGATATGTCACAATAAGCGAACCACAAAAGCGGATCTCTGATGTGACAGAAAAGCGAACCAGATTTGTTCAAATAGGCGGATCTCTGAAGATGTTCAACCAAGCGGACCTGTTTGTTGTTCACTGAAGCGGACCTTACATGCAATTTGAAGCGGACCTATACACAATATGTCCCTAAAAGCGGACCTCTAAAGCGAACCTTCAACAATCAAGTCCCTATGAGCGGACCTCTTGAGCGGAACTACAACAAACCTGATCTTATAAGCGGACCTAAAAAGCGAACCTCTATAGTGACATAAAAGCGGAACCTATTCACGAGCAATTTTTGGTCATTTTTTGTCCGTATTTTGGTCCAATACTTTCCAGGGTTTGTTAATGACTTATAATACACAATCTGTGAAATTTTTGCGACCTTTTGACCGTTAAAACTTGATCTGATGATGAAAGAAGGTGTAGAAATCAGAAATTTTGAGCGAAAACGAACTAAACAGTAAGAACTCTTCCTCCTGAGCTCTGATACCACTTGTAGGAACGTTATGCGACCTGACGAGTCGATCAGAAGAGTGCTCAGACTGAATCAGAGGCGGAATTCATTGATTCAGTCTTTGTTTAGCTTGATTTCACTATTTAACGTCTCTTTTATTGATTTGCTAACAATGTACAAGCTCTGGAGACAAATTGACAGGGCTTCGCCGTCACACACTCTAACTCCTAACTAGATCCGTTCATAGGTCACCTATTTATAGGCCAGGGTGGTTCGCTTATATGGACATGTCCATATAAGCGGACCTACATTGGGTGGTTCGTTTATATGGACATGTTCGTATAAGCGGACCTGAACAGGTAGGTTCCCATATACGGACATGACACATAAGCGGACCTATCTAACTCATGTGTTTCTTGATTTCCGTTCACTATACAATCAGCCCTAGCCTAAGACTCGAACTAAGATGTAGTCGACAGACAACTGCACCAACAAAAATCTTTTATTTTATATAGACAGTAAAATAATGTCAAGACACCACGGACAAACGATAAGGAAGAATCACCTTCAACATAAGAAACTAGTTATTAAAGTCACTAATACAAAACCAAGTAAAAAGTGCGAAAAGATTAGAAATAAAAAGTATTACACTAGACACTTGTCTTCACCAAGTGATGTAAGAGACTTAGGCAAACATGGCCTTGATTGTCAAGAACTCTTACGATCAATCTTGGATCCCGAGACGACTCACACACTCTATGATGGACAATGGATGATGGTGGTGGATGATAGTGTTATGGTGGTGGTGGGTGGTGGGTGAAGTGTGAGAGAGGTGGTGTGCCAAGGGATGGTTTGAGCTTGAGCCAAGCACTCCTATTTATAGGCTGAACAGAAGCTCGGCCACGGCCCCGTGTCCAGTGGGCACGGCCCCGTGTCCACATCCTCTCTTTCTTCATTTAATGCATCTTGTCTTTATTAGTTGACCACGCCCCTGTGTCCGCTGAGCACGACCCCGTGTGCAGAAGAATCTTTGTACTATGAAGATTTGCCTAGATTGTGCGAATCTTATAGTTGACCACGGCCCCGTGGTGGGCAATAGAAGCTTCTACCACTTTGTCTTTTCTGCTGACACTTGGGCACGCCCCCGTGCTGGCTGAGCACGGGGCGTGTTCAGTCTTCTGTCTTCTTGTTTTGCTTGGGAAGATGCTGTCGTGGGGTCGGGCATGTCACATCTTGTTCCTTTTCTTGTATTTATGTTAGATTTTGATGTCTTTTTGCTTCTTTTGTTAATTTGAGCTCATTTAATCCTGAAAATACAAAAGGAAGACAAAAGCACACTTTTTCCAACATTAGTACTAAAAAAGGGTTAGTTTTATGCCACAATTGATGTAATTTATATGTTGCATTTTGCACACATCAAATACCCCCACACTTGAATCTTTGCTTGTCCTCAAGCAAAACTCTTTATAATGTGGCTTTACACTCCCAAATGGAATGGGTAGAAGGGAAAGTTTTTGGGCTTGTCATAGAGTGTCGGGATTTCCAAGATTCTTTATTAAGTTATGTTTTTATTTATTTACAATCCTATTCGTTATGATTTATTTAAAACTTTTCATAAGATAAATTACTTATTAGGGCATAACATGCTTCTTTAAAATTCTATTTATATACAAGTTCACATACCTCACGGGGATCACTCAACACTCGGCCGAAAATGTATTTTAGTGGATCACTCGAGAGCGGCATGGAACTTACTCCTACCATATGCTTGCCAAGCAATCAATCCTCTTCCTTTTTAACTTATATATCTTTGTAAATATCAAAAGGACTTTTTGGGTGAAGGGTTAGGCTTGGGTTAAAGGTAGGTGGTTGGGTTAGTGGTTAGTAGAAAAAGGGCGAAAATCGTAACAAGCGTCGGTTTTCGTAAGACTTTTTATTTTTGTAACTTTTATTTTGATGAAGCTATTATTCAAACAAAGTTTTTTTTGATAAACTTGTTTGTTTATTTTCTTTTGCTTCATCATCAACACATTTTTTTTTTGAAAAGTCATATAAAGAACCGAGCTAGTTACTAAAACAAATGGTTAAAAATGAAAAAGGTTTTGGTGGGTGAAAGGGTGTTTGTTTGGGTTATGAAATGAAAAGGTTTAGGCTCAAAGGGGCTAACTAGGGGGATTTTGGGTAGGTGGTAAAAAAAAAGAAAAAATAATGGTGTAGAAATAAAAAGGGTTAGTCCTAATGCCTCCATCATTTACTTACTCGGGTTTAAGTTGGTAAGGACTGGGAATGTATCGTCATGGCAAGTTCTAGAGTCGTAAGAACCAAGCGGCTATTCACACAAGAAACGAAAAATGAGCATTTAATTTAAAGATATATATTTGTATGCTCAATAAAGGCTCAAAACTCACTTTTGTGGGAATGGGTTTTCATGTGATCAAGTATATATAATTAAATTTTAACTAAGCTTGTCATGTCTTTTCATAATTTTCTTATGTTGGTTCTTTTTATCATGACGCTATTGGTTGTAAATTTGTAAAAATATAACCTTTTTAGAACTTGAAATTCCCAAGTTAAACCTAGACAAGTAAAAAAAAAAGAAAATTTTTTTCCAATAGAGTTTTGTGTAAGGCTTGTATTTAGGACTTGCAAGATTCAAGGTTTTAGCATCCCCCCCACACTTAAATTACACATTGTCCTCAATGTGTCCCAAAAATAAGTTTTTCGGTTGATTGAATGTGTAAAAAGGTGTGAAAAAGCAAAAATTTTGTGTTACTGGGCGCTGAACACGGCCCCGTGTTCAAGTGCCAGTAACAAAATTAAATCAAGAGGAACAGAAGCCTGGACATGGGGGCGTGTTGGGCGAGCACGGCCCGTGTCCAGTTTACCTGAACTGGGTATTTTTGCAGACTGTGCAGCACGGGGCTGTGTTGGGCGGACACGGCCCGTGCCGAACTTACTGTAAACGAAGAATTTTGTCGGATGGTTCTGTTTTCCTGCATGGGGTGCTGGTTCAAGCTTCCCTTGTATCCTTTGTCATCTCAAGTGTGTTTTATTCCTGAAAATTAAAACTAACTAGAAAACATAAAAATTAATCTAAACTAAACTAAGGATAGTTCCGCGGAATGCCTCCGTGGTGCGCCACGTTTATAAGGATCCTTGGCTAGACCCAAAGCCTGGTCATATGTTACCCAAGTG
Source organism: Helianthus tuberosus (assembly GCA_030545235.1). Lineage (NCBI taxonomy): Eukaryota > Viridiplantae > Streptophyta > Magnoliopsida > Asterales > Asteraceae > Helianthus > Helianthus tuberosus. The sequence goes on from JARYGA010002714.1 coordinate 37,213, forward strand.
GGATGTATTGCATCCCATGCTACACCGTCGGAGAGCGTCATCCAAGCTTGAGTCTATGACCTTCATGTAGTTGACCGGGTCTTCGTCCTCTACTCTCTTTCCACATTCAAACTTCACTTCCTTGTCCCCAAACTTCAATGTTAATGTTCCGTCATTCATATCCACCACTGCTTGGGCGGTGGCTAGAAATGGTCTCCCGAGGATGAGAGGGACATCGGTGTCTTCCTACATGTCTAGGATGACAAAGTCGGTTGGGAAAACAAAATTATCAACTTTGACCAATAGATTTTCAGCGACACCTTGTGGAAATTTGACGGATCTGTCGGCGAGTTGTATGCTCATCTTTGTAGGGCTCGTTGTTCCTAGGCCGAGTCATTTGAACATCGATGTGGGCATGAGCTTAATGCTAGCCCCAAGATCGGCTAATGCATTACGAACGGGGGATTCCTTGATCGAGCAAGGAATCGTGAAGCTTCCGGGACCAATTTTCTTTTGTGGGAGTTTGTTGAGTACTAAGGCGGAGCATTCTTCGCCTAAGTTAACTAATTGCAATGATTCAATTTTGCTTTTGTGAGTGAGGAAATCCCTCATGAATTTTTCATATTTAGGCATTTGTGTTAGGACTTCAATAAAAGGAATATTAACATGCAATTGTTTTAGTAAATTTTCGAACTTTGCGAATTGCTCATCGGTCTTTTGACGATTTAACCGACCGGGGTATGGAACTGGAGGAGTCTTGGTGGGCTCTTGATTTGGTGGAGAAGCCTTTTCTGGTTGAGGTGTGGGTGAAGTAGTGCTTTGGCTGAGTTGACTTCCTTCAACCGGTGGTAAAGGGGCATCCTCGGGACCCACGGTTCGGTTTCTCAATGTGATGAGATGTACTTGCGCCTTTGGGTTGGTTTCGGTATTACTCGGTAACGCGCCTTGTGGTCTCTCAGAGAAATTTTGAGCTATTTGATTTAATTGTTTTTCAATGTTTTGAATGCTAGCTTGTTGATTTCTAAAATTCGATTCCAATTGTTGAAATCGATCCGAGTTTTTCTTTTCGGTGTCGGAGATAAGGCGAGATACAGTATCTTCAAGCCTTTCTCTTCCACCTTGTTGTTGAGAAAAATTTTGTGGTTGTTGAAAGTTAGTTCGTTGGTTTTGTTGGTTACTACTATTGCCGGGATCTCTCCAACCAAGGTTTGGGTGGTTACGCCATCCTTGGTTGTAGGGACCCGTTGGAGGACCCGACGGCCTAGGTCTGTTATCAATGTAGTTTACCGTTTCTGTTTGTTCATCTAATTCTTTCATACAACTCCAATTTTCATGTGGCCCACCACACCCTTCACAAGCCATAACCGAGGCCGTTTTTGTCATTTCTAGCTTTTTGATTTTCGAAGAGAGGGCCTCGATTTGGGCTTGTAAAGAAGTGCTTTCATCAACCTTATGGGCGCCCGGGGCAATAGATTTATTACCTCGGGGAGTGTGCCATTGAAAATTGGTTTGAGCAATTTCCTCAATTTGATTATATATTTCATTTGGGCGACGATTACCTAAAAGTCCCCCGGAGCTAGAATCAAGTGTTTGTCTTGTGTGTGGCAACAACCCATTGTGGAAAGTGGATACTTGTTGCCATACCGCAAGACCGTGATGAGGACACTTTCTTAGTAGCTCCTTGAACCTTTCCCAAGTTTCATATAAGGATTCCCCATCCTCTTGTGAATATGTATTAATTTCAGTCATTAATTTAGCCATTTTAGCAGGAGGGAAATACTTATATAGAAACTTTTGGGCCAGTTCATCCCAGGTGTTTACCGAGCCAACTGGGAGGGTGTTAAGCCAAGCCTTAGCTCAGTCTTTTAGTGAAAATGGAAACATTCGAAGGCGGATGGCGTCATTTGATGCTCCATTGATCCGAAAGGTATCACATATTTCTAAGAAATTAGTAATATGTAGATGGGGATCCTCGTCCGCAAGCCCATGAAAAGTTGCGGAGTTTTGAAGCATTTGTATCAAATGCGGTCGAAGTTCGAAGTTATTGGCTTCGACATTCGGTGCATTGATAGCGGCGCCGAGATTACCTACGGTGGGCCGTAGGTAATCCATGAGGGTACGTTGATCCGCCATTGGAAGTGGGTCCCCCGAAACTTTCTCTTGATTTTTAGCTTTAAGTCTTTTTTTTGAGAAAGCGTTCGGGTTCTTCTAGAGGTTCTTTTATGTCTCTACTAGAACTGGAGCTCATGCACTACGTAGGAAGTTCAAATGTGGCGCCAAGGTTCCAAGTCCTGCGATAAAAACAGAAAAGAATGTTGGTCAGAAGGTTCACCACGGCCTCGTGCTCGGTGAACACGGCCCGTGGTCAAATTTACAGTAATTGTTCTCCGGTTCCCTGTTACTGGGAGTTGGACACGGCCCCGTGTTGCACCGACACGGCCCCGTGCTCAGCTCTCTGTAACTCGGAAAATAAAATCTGCCAGTGATAATGCTGGGCATTGCCCGTGTCCGACCAGGCACGGCCCGTGCTGATCTCTGCAGAAACTGAAAAACTAAGAAAAATCCTAAAAAAATGAAAAATAAAAAAAAACGATTAGGCAGTTGATTCCTAACTTTATTAAAATCTTTGTGTCCCCGGCAACGGCGCCAAAAACTTGATGCGTGTGAAGTGTGTATATGAATTTAAGTATATTTTAAGCCCTTTTACACTTTCTTTAGCCAAGTTTTAAATTTATAAAACACGATATTTACTAACACTAAACACACATATGGGCAAGTGCACCCATCGTGAGCGTAGTATAGTGTTGGTAAGATACCGAGGTCGTCCAAGGACACAAGAGCTTTTAGTACCGGTTTATCCTCAACGTCTAATCAAATCAAAAAGTTTAGAAAAATGGTTTTAAACTAAGAAAAATAAAAACTAACTAAAATGCTGAAAAATATAAATAAAAGAAAAAACAGATAGACAAGATGAATCACTTGGTTCCGACTCGTGTATAGTGTAAACTTTGATTATTTCCGCACTTTTGCACTTATTTAAGAGACTATCTTAGTTATTGTAGTAGGTCCCTCTTTTGAAGGTGACGTTAGACTCAACCCAGTAGTTTGAGTCAGCAAGGATACAATCCTAAAGGGTCGGATTATTGAAAGATAATGAATTAAGTTATTAATGCAAATTATGGTAGGCCCCTCTTTTAGAGGTGACGTTACCCTCGACTAAGTAGTCTGAGTCAGCAGGGATACAATCCTAAATAGCCGGGTTATAGTATTAATAGTATTTTAACTTATGAGGGGATCAAAGAGTTTGGACCCCCGCCATCCAATACCGTTAAGTATTGAAGGAGGTCCTACTAAATTTGACCCAGGTCCATTGCAGGACCTCTAAACGCAGAACAATGGCAAGACTCTTATCAAACCGTTCCCTTAACCCCCGACCAGGTAGCCAACATACCTCCATATAGACCGTGGAGATATGAATGGTGAAAATCTTTTATTTTATATAGACAGTAAAATAATGTCAAGACACCACGGACAAACGATAAGGAAGAATCACCTTCAACATAAGAAACTAGTTATTAAAGTCATTAATACAAAACCAAGTAAAAAGTGCGAAAAGATTAGAAATAAAAAGTATTACACTAGACACTTGTCTTCACCAAGTGATGTAAAAGACTTAGGAAAACATGGCCTTGATTGTCAAGAACTCTTACGATCAATCTTGGATCCCGAGACGACTCACACACTCTATGATGGACAATGGATGATGGTGGTGGATGATGGTGTTATGGTGGTGTTGGGTGGTGGGTGAAGTGTGAGAGAGGTGGTGTGCCAAGGGATGGTTTGAGCTTGAGCCAAGCACTCCTATTTATAGGCTAAACAGAAGCTCGGCCACGGCCCCGTGTCCACATCTTCTCTTTCTTCATTTAATGCATCTTGTCTTTATTAGTTGACCACACCCCCGTGTCCGCTGAGCACGACCCCGTGTGCAGAAGAATCTTTATACTATGAAGATTTGCCTAGATTGTGCGAATCTTATAGTTGACCACGGCCCCGTGTCAGCTGAGCACGGCCCCGTGGTGGGCAATACAAGCTTCTACCACTTTGCCTTTTTGCTACCATCTGGCAAGGGAATATTTCTGGTCATAGCATCTTTTTCTGGTTCAATGTAAAGACCATCATCTATTCCCTTTTTCTTCCACTCCTGAATTTTCTCCCCCTTTTTGGCATTATCTAGGGGAAGTTGATCAATAAAAAGAACTGTTGGAGGAGCAGTGCCAGTGGTTTTCAATAAATGGGCCTGGATTGCCTTAATATCTGCTTGTGTGTTCTTGAACCTAGACTCCATGATGTTTCTCAGCTTTTGGACATGTATTTCATGTTGCTGATCTGCCATTTCTTTTTGTTGTTGGAGAAAAGGTTGGAAGAGGTTCCAGAGAGCAGATGCTTGTGATGGAGCAGGTGCTTGAGGTGGAACAACAGTGGATTGCATCTTTTGTACTGTCAACAACTGTTGCAGCATTTCTTTGATATCTGCAACTGAAGTATCCAGTTTATAAACACGTTCCGTCAATTCCAAATATTTTAAACCATCACCCAGTTTAATGGGATCATCTGATTTCCCACTAGCAGTGGTTTTATCAGTGGTTGAAGTAGGGAGTGTACTCCAAACATTAACCACTGATGCCCCTTTTTCTTGGTACTGGGGTCTTCTCCCTTCAACACTTGACAATCTTTTGATGTTGCCAGTGGTAAAAAAGAATCCACTGGTAGATGTCAGAGGTGCTATGGAAGGAATTGCCTCCAAGGAAGTCTTATTATTGTAACCACTGTCCAAATGTAAACCAGTGTGTTCAACATTTGTAGTGGCTGCTTCACTTGGGTTACCACCAAGAGTTACTTGTAACTCAAGGGGTGTAACCTCCTCAGGTTGTGTTGGTGGGTTAGCAAAGATTGATACATCAGACCCAGTCATTTGTTGAGGCATGTTCTCATTGATAGGTGATTGAGAAGGACTGGTTAGTGCCTGGTTCAAATCAATTGCATCCAACAAAAGTTTAGTTGGTGGGGGAATTGTGGATGTGATGTTTGGTGTAGAAAGAGAATTTGCCCCGAGCATTGGGCTGTGGATGATGAAAGCGAGTGATTCCAGAGCATCATAGTGTGGAGTCCCTATGTGTACAACCTGTTCTTTTTTAGAAGAAGCAGGAGGAGTTTCGGTTATGGGTTGAGATATTTGTACCAAGTGCTGTGAGGAAGAAGCAGCAGTGGTTTCTTGTGACTTTTGTTTTGTCACATGTAGTTGCTCTGGTATCTCATCCTCCAGAGTTGCCTTTTTGGTAGGTTTGGGAGGTTTTTGATTTTTCTTTTTCTGTGGCTTTTTGATGATTTTAGGTGTGGGTTTCAAAGCAGTTGTTTTGCTACTTTGATCACCTTGAGCAGTGGGCTCAGCAGCAGATACCTGAGGAGCAGTGGTAGCTGCTAAATTCTGCTCAGGCACCTCTGCTTGTGTTTTGCAAGGGGTTGACATTCTTGTAAAAGTTTCAGCAGTTAAGCTGTGCATTTGTAAAGAGTCACCCTGGTTTATTTCAGAAATATCATTCTTACTGAATTTCTTTTCAAAATAATAACTTAGAAATCTTGGAAACAGTAAGAATGATTTTTTTTTCAACATTTTTACCCAGATCATTAAAAATTTCCCGGGAATAATTAAAATTTTCTTATTTAAGAATAGCATATCCCAGATTTTGAATTTTTAATGGTATCTCATTAAAAGCAGTGGTTTTGTTTGAAACACACATTAGGAGGGTATGAAATAGAAATCTTATTGCAGAAGGGAAGTAACCTTTTTGTAAGGTGTCCTTTTTTACTTCTGCATTATACCCTCTTTCAAGAAAATCATTTTTAACTCGTTTTTGGGAAAAGTAGTTTTACCTTCCTGATCGTCGAGTTGAAAGACCTCTGAGATGGATTGTGGTGTAATCTTGACGGCTTTACCCTTTAGAGAAGAGTTAATGGCTATTACAGTGTCGCCTTGTTTTTCAAGGGTTGCATTCGTCCAAAACTCTGTTTGGGTTGTCAAGTAAATTGGTGCATCCGCTGTTAACAAAGTTTTGTACTTTGATGCGGAGATGGTAGCAAGGATGGAATCGAAAGCTTCTGTAGTGCTGGGTTTTGTGAGGAGACCCAGAAGATTGTGAGATGGTTTGTGTGGAATTTCAGTGGATTTAGCCTTTTGAGAGGCTTCTTTCGAAAATGATTTAGGAGCGGGTTTTGCAGATGGCTTCGATTTTGTCATTTTGGAGATGATGATCGAAGAGGATGTTGAAGGAATTTTATGAAGAAACTACTTTGAGAAGAGAATTTTTGAGAATTCAATTCGACAATAAAACCCTGTTTTGGTGTGAAGTGGGGGTTTTATAGAGGAAAAAGTGAAGGCTGACGTGGCAGCGATTACAAAAGTACTGATGATGCGTGTGAAGTGTGTATATGAATTTAAGTATATTTTAAGCCCTTTTACACTTTCTTTAGACAAGTTTTAAATTTATAAAACACGATATTTATTAACACTAAACACACATATGGGCAAGTGCACCCATCGTGAGCGTAGTATAGTGTTGGTAAGATACCGAGGTCGTCCAAGGACACAAGAGCTTTTAGTACCGGTTTATCCTCAACGTCTAATCAAATCAAAACGTTTAGAAAAATGGTTTTAAACAAAGAAAAATAAAAACTAACTAAAATGCTGAAAAATAAAAATAAAAGAAAAAACAGATAGACAAGATGAATCACTTGGTTCCGACTCGTGTATAGTGTAACCTTTGATTATTTCCGCACTTTTGCACTTATTTAAGAGATTATCTTAGTTATTGTAGTAGGCCCCTCTTTTGAAGGTGACGTTACCCTCAACCCAGTAGTTTGAGTCAGCAAGGATACAATCCTAAAGGGTCGGATTATTGAAAGATAATGAATTAAGTTATTAATGCAAATTATGGTAGGCCGCTCTTTTGGAGGTGACGTTACCCTCGACTAAGTAGTCTGAGTCAGCAGGGATACAGTCCTAAATAGCCGGGTTATAGTATTAATAGTAGTTTAACTTATGAGGGGATCAAAGAGTTTGGACCCCCGCCATCCAATACCATCAAGTATTGAAGGAGGTCCTACTAAATTTGACCCAGGTCCATTGCAGGACCTCTAAACGCTGAACAATGGCAAGACTCTTATCAAACCGTTCCCTTAACCCCCGACCAGGTAGCCAACATACCTCCATATAGACCGTGGAGATATGAATGGTGAAAATCTTTTATTTTATATAGACAGTAAAATAATGTCAAGACACCACGGACAAACGATAAGGAAGAATCACCTTCAACATAAGAAACTAGTTATTAAAGTCATTAATACAAAACCAAGTAAAAAGTGCGAAAAGATTAGAAATAAAAAGTATTACACTAGACACTTGTCTTCACCAAGTGATGTAAGAGACTTAGGCAAACATGGCCTTGATTGTCAAGAACTCTTACGATCAATCTTGGATCCCGAGACGACTCACACACTCTATGATGGACAATGGATGATGGTGGTGGATGATGGTGTTATGGTGGTGGTGGGTGGTGGGTGAAGTGTGAGAGAGGTGGTGTGCCAAGGGATGGTTTAAGCTTGAGCCAAGCACTCCTATTTATAGGCTGAACAGAAGCTCGGCCACGGCCCCGTGTCCAGTGGGCACGGTCCCGTGTCCACATCCTCTCTTTCTTCATTTAATGCATCTTGTCTTTATTAGTTGACCACGCCCCCGTGTCCGCTGAGCACGACCCCGTGTGCAGAAGAATCTTTGTACTATGAAGATTTGCCTAGATTGTGCGAATCTTATAGTTGACCATGGCCCCGTGTCCGCTGAGCACGGCCCCGTGGTGGGCAATAGAAGCTTCTACCACTTTGTTTTTTCTGCTGACACTTGGGCACGCCCCCATGCTGGCTGAGCACGGGGCTTGTTCAGGCTTCTGTTTTCTTGTTTTGCTTGGGAAGATGCAATCGTGGGGTCGGGCATGTCACATCTTGTTCCTTTTCTTGTATTTATGTTAGATTTTGATGTCTTTTTGCTTCTTTTGTTAATTTGAGCTCATTTAATCCTGAAAATACAAAAGGAAGACAAAAGCACACTTTTTCCAACATTAGTACTAAAAAGGGTTAGTTTTATGCCACAATTGATGTAATTTACATGTTGCATTTTGCACACATCAACTGACCACTATGTATTGTCCACATGCCAACCTCTGATGAAATGAAGGACAGTACTTTTATGAAAGTTACTGATGAAGGCAGTGGTTACAACGGTAAAATGGGAGCAGTGGATGATTTTCACTATCAGTGGATAGCATATCAGTGGATAAGACACTGCTTTTGAACAACAGAGTTTATCAAGGAAATGAGAAAACAGAGGATGGCTTTCAGCAGTGGACAGACATTTTGAAGTAGAGCAGACTTTTGTACAAGCAGTGGATATGGCAGACTTTTAGGATTTTAATGAAAACTTCATTTTTAGCTATTTTTAAGGATGGATTTTTGATTTTCTGAAAACATTTTAATGCTTTTATTCATAGAAAAACAAGATGTTGCTTGTTATTCCATGTTTAGCATGCCAATCCTAGAGACCAAACTTTCAAAGTTGGCAGTATCTAATGCTTTTGTGAGCACATCTACCAGCTGGTCTTTAGTTGGAACATGATGCAGAGAAATCAAACCTTTTTCATAGCAATCCCTTACAAAGTGATGTCTGATGTCGATGTGCTTGGTGGTTGAATGGGAAACTGGATTTTTGATGATATTTTCTGCTGCCTGGCTATCCAACATGAGTGGTGTCTTTAAGGCAGTGATACCAAAATCCAGCAACTGATTTTGAAGCCACAGGAGTTGGGCTGTACAGCTTGCAGCAGCAATGTATTCAGCTTCAGCAGTGGATGTTGAAACAGCTGCTTGCTTTTTGCTTTGCCAAGAAACCAAGCAATCACCTAGAAACTGGCACCCTCCTGATGTGGACTTCCTTGTGGTGTTACATCCAGCAAAGTCACTGTCTGAAAATCCTGAAAGCTTGATATTCCCATTAGCTGGATACCAGATACCAAGTGTGGGAGCACTTTTTATGTGCCTGAATATCCTTTTAATAGCAATAAGGTTGGATTTTCTAGGGGCTGATTGACTTCTTGCACAAACACATGTTGCAAACATGATGTCTGGCCTAGATGCAGTTAGGTATAGCAAAGACCCAATCATGCTTCTATATAGAGTTTGGTCAATCATCTCATCCTTTTCATCAGACATGACAAGCTTATTTGTTGCCATGGGTGTGCTGCATGGTTTACAATCATTCATAATTTATTTAAGAGTTCTTTTGCATATTTACTTTGATGAATGAAAGTACCATTTTGCATTTGCTGAACTTGGAGACCAAGAAAGCATTGTAGCTCACCCATTGCACTGATTTCAAACTCAGCTGTCATGAGTTCCCTAAACTCTTCACACATTGTATTACATGTGCTTCCAAAAATAATGTCATCCACATAAATTTGGACAATCATTAAATCCTTTCCTCTCCATTTTAAAAACAGTGTTTTATCAATGGTACCTCTTTTGAAACCATTTGAGAGTAGAAAGGTGGAAAGAGTTTCATACCAGGCCCTAGGTGCTTGTTTCAGGCCATACAAGGCTTTGTTTAACCTGTAGACATGATCTGGATAAAATGGATCCTCAAAACCTGGAGGTTGACAAACATATACCTCTTCTTGAATTGTACCATAGAGACAAGCACTTTTGATATCCATTTGAAACACCTTCATGTTGTGGTTGACAGCAAAGGCCAGGAACAGTCTTATAGCTTCCAATCTTATATCCATTTGAAACACCTTCATGTTGTGGTTGACAGCAATCCCCTCTTCCTGTATGTATCCTTGAACCACAATCCTGGCTTTATTCTTGACAACAATGCCCCTTTCATCAGTTTTGCTTTTGAAGACCCACTTTGTGCCAATGGGGCTAACCTCTTCTGGCAGTGGTACAAGTTCCCATACTTGTTGTCTTTTGAACTGTTGGAGCTCCTCTTGCATGGCTTCTACCCAGCTGTTGTCTTTCAGTGCCTCTTGGTACTTGATTGGCTGATGGAGTGATAGAAACCCAGCAAAAAGACAAATGTTTTGGGTTTGGCTTCTTGTGAGCACCCCTTCATTGATGTTGCCAATGATTTGATCAGGTGGATGAGATCTCAAGTAGATTAAATCTCCTTGGTATGGAATGATGGCATTTGTTGGTGAAGGCTGCAAATGTGTATCATCTGAGCTAACCACTGCTGGTGACTTTGATGACCCAGCAGTGGCTTCAAAAGGTGGTTGAATAGGAGGTAATGATGTGGACACATGCTGACTTTTATCCACTGTTTGGGGACTTTTGTCAGCAGTGTTTGATGATGTGGAAGCAGTGGTTGATGGGCTACTTTGGTCAACAACTGTTGATGTAGCAGTGGTTGAGCTTTGACAGCTGTTTTGAACATCTGCTGCTCTTCCCATTTTGACATACTTTTGATGGATGATAATTTCATACCCATAGTCTTGTGTTGAATCCTCTGATGGACCTGCACTGTTAGTCTTGGCAGCAGTATTTTTAAAAGTGATTTTATCAAGATCAAACAGATCTGCAGGATTTGCTGGGATTTTCATTAATGAAAGTTCATTGAACTTTACATTCAAGGTCTCCTCCACTGCCTTGGTCCGTGCATTAAACACTTTGTAGGCCTTGGCAGTGGTTGAGTATCCCAGATGATAACCACAATCAATTTTGGCTGCAAATTTTGAAATGGAATCTTTTAAGTTCAAAATAAAGCATGGGCAGCCAAATACCTTGAAGTATGAGATCAGTGGTTTGATTTTATACAGAATTTCATAAGCAGTCTTTTTGTGCCTGGGGTTTATTAAAACTCTGTTTTGGACATAGCAAGCAGTGTTTACTGCCTCTGCCCAAAAAGTTAATGGCAAACCTGAATCAGCAAGCATGGTTCTGACAGCCTCAATCAAAGTTCTATTCTTTCTTTCAACTACCCCATTTTGCTCTGGTGTTCTAGGGATGCTGTACTGCCTTACAATCCCTTTCTTCACACAGAAGGCATCCAACTCCTTATTTTTGAATTCTGTGCCATTGTCACTCCTGAAGACTTTTACTGGAAGGTCAAATTGCTTTTCAACCTGTGTCACAAAGTCTTGCAGAATGCCTGGAGTCTCATCTTTTGAGTGTAAAAAGAAAGTCCATGTAAACCTAGAGAAGTCATCAACAATAACCAAACAATATCTTTTCTTTTTGAGACTCATGACTTGAACTGGGCCAAACAAATCCATGTGCAGCATTTGCAAACACTGGGTTGTTTTGGACTCTTCAATGGACTTAAAAGAGCTTTTATGTTGTTTTCCTTTTAAACAGGAAACACAATGCTCAGAACATGAAAACAATTTTTGTGGTAGGCCTCTTACCAAACCATTTTTTGAAATTTCAGTGATTGTCTTAAGATTTGTGTGCCCCAATCTTCTGTGCCAAAGTTCTGTCTCTTTGTTAGAGGCAGCTGAGAACAGACAGGCATCAACTCTGGGACACTCTTTTGACATATCAACAACATAAACATTGCCACTTCTTTGAGCAACAAGTTTTGTTTGACTTGTTTTTATTATTGCTTCAATCTTTTTGACCATTTCTGGTCCAACAATCCTACAACACTCCTTTGTGAAGAATGACCCATACCCCTTGTCACTCATTTGTGAAACACTCAGGAGGTTGAATTTCAGACTGTCTATCAGATTGACATTTTCAAATTTTACATTGCCAGACTGTACTGTATCAGACCCCAGAACTTTCCCTTTACTGTTATTCCCAAAGGATATATCACCCCCTCCATGAATTTTGAAATCTTTGAGTAGGGCTTTACATCCAGTCATGTGCCTGGAGACTCCACTATCAACATACCAAAGGCTATCTAAGCAGGCAGAAGCTCCCTGCACATGAAGTAAAAGGATTAGTTCATTAGGGTTTCCAAAGCCAATAAGGCTTTGGATGGGGTCTCAACAGTGTCTGGGATGGATGCACATTGATGGACAGTGGTTAGGTCAGGGGTTTGGACAGTTTTAGGACTGTTTCTTGCTAACCACTGTTGGGGGTCTTGACCAATCACCTGTTGGTACCCAAAAGGATGCCTGTTCACTTTAGGTTTAGAGGGCCTTTTGTAGGTCTCATAAACGTGTGGAACCCTAGGGTATGGTGGTTGTCCCTTACCTCTTCTGTATTGATTTGCAGTGGGGTGCATCAGTAACCTGAACATCTCTTTTGACAGATATTTGGTTCAGCTGTTTTGTGACAGCTGTTTGAACTGGCACAAATAGTGGTTGGTTTTTGGCGAATTTAACAGATGATGTTGTTGGACTCAAGGATGTTTTAGCAGTGTATTCATTCTTTTTTACATCAAAGTTTTTGAGATACACACATGCTTGAGTTTTGTGGTTTGATTTTCCACAAACAATGCAACTTTCAGCAGAAACAATGACACTTGTTTTGTTCAAATCATATGCTTTTAAATGGAAACAGTCTTTTGTTAGATGATTCCTTTTCTCACAGAATTCACAAAACAGGTTATTGATCTTTTCTTTCTTCTTTCTCTTTTCGGACTCCTTTGCAACAGAGTTTTTAACCTCTGTTGGGATGTCCTTGAGAGGAATGATTTTAGCTTTTGGAGCTTTAACACCATCAGTGGTTGTAAAGTCCATGGGCTTGAAATTTTCAAGAATAGCACACTCATCAGACCATGTGGGTTTAAACTGGTATTTCTCAATCTCCTCAAAAGTAGAGGATCCCATTGGAAGCAGTGGAAGCAGTGTTTTCATCATCATGTTTTCTATAACCTACACCAAATTTCACATTGCTTTTAATCTGTTTTTCAAGCATAACCTCATACCCCTTGCATGACTCCACCCATTTTTCACATGTGATCTGGGTGGACTCCAACTCCTTTTTGCAAACTTGGTATTTTTCTACCATAGTTTGGAGTTGGGTTTTGGTTATGCTCTGCTCTTCTTTCAGACTCCTGATCTCTTTTTCTTTTTCAGTCAATTTGTTTTTAAGTTCTTTTAAAGATCTTTCAAATTTGACTTCATCAGTTAAGATTTTATCCCGAAGGTTTTCATTTACCTCTTTGATGTTAGCAAAAGCAATAATGCAATTATCAGAACACAGTTTTTCAAGAACTTGAGGAGATACCTTGGCAGCAGCCATCGTTGCACAATCACATTGATGATTTTCTTCATCATCAGCTCTTACTTCTTTCTCACCTGCTTTCTTCTCTTCCTCTTCTTCTTTATCCTCTTCAGACCATGGATCTGTCAGTGGTTCAATCAAGGTTCCTGAACTTTCTCCCAGCAGTAGTTCACCAGCCACAGCAGTAACCACTGCTTCAGTCACCTCATCCACTGTTTCAGCACTTAGTTGTTCACCTTCAGTTTCAATCCCCTCTGGTATTGACTCTAATGCCATCAAACAAAATTCATCATTAGAAGGTTCATTAAAGGCATAGAGTGCAAAATTTTCATCACCAACCTCATCAGGCATACTGCTCCAGTCAACAAAGCCTTGAGTGAAGAAGCTTTGCTGATCTGGTTGTACTGCTGCTGGAGCAGATGTTTGAGGTGCAACAGTTTGCACTTGTGCCTGAGGGACAGGGGTTTGAACGTACTGAATTTGTGGAACAGTGGTTTGGACATAATGCACAGGCACAGGGGCAGCAGCATAGTGAGCAGTGTTAACATGAGCTGCAGGGGTATATTGGGTATAGTGCACAGTGCTTTAATTTTGTGGTCTAGGGTTTGAGCTGGGATGAGTGATTATAGGACCAGTAGTTTGACTCCTGCATTCTCTAGCAAAATGACCTAGCCTATTGCACTTGTAACACTTGATTTTTGATTTATCCAACCCCACCCTTAAATTCCCATGTAACCCTGGGAATTTTCTCCCTATTCTTTTGTAGAATTTGCTTGTTCTTACACTAAGCAAAGCCAACTGATGAAAAATGTCCATCTTTTCTAAGTCAGTGGGATCAAAATGTTGCAAATCATTGAGTTCAAAGCACAAATTATCTGACATCTGGTTTTCACAGTTTGCAGTAAAAGCATAATTTGCAGAGTGAGGATCAGGGTTGTTAAAATTTCCACCAGCAGTTATATCAATGAAGTGATCATAACCCTGATCCTTACCACTGCTACCAGATTCTTCCTGACCAAAAAGAGTTGTGCTACCGAATGAATAATCATCAGCAACTTTTCCAGACTCTTGCAACTTCTTTTTCTGGTTCAACTCCCTTTCATAGGTCAGGAGTCTACCATGAAGTTGGGTCAGGGTCAGATCTTTGAACTCAGTAGAGTTTCTAGTGACAAAGGCTATGGTATCCCATTTTTCTGGTAGTGACCTAAGGAACCTACTATTTTGAGTTGAATTTGGAAAAGTTACTTTAACAAGCCTTAGTTCACTAATGAGACAACTGAATCGCTCAAATTGCTGAGTCAGTGATTCACCCTTGATGTGACAAAATGTTTCATACTGCTGATTCAGAATTTCCCTATTGTTCTCAATGACTTCTTTTGTCCCCCCAAACTGTTCCTTCAACGCATCCCATAGCTCTTTGGCATTGTTACAGTGTAACAGTCCAGCATAGATCTCATTGGGTAATGCGGATGCTATGATGCTAAATGCTTTGGAATCGAGTTCGAACTTTTGAAAATCAGTTTCAGTATAGTTTTCAGTTGGTTTAGGAACGAACTTCTTTACGTCCTCAGCACTTGGCACCATAGGAACATGGGGACCAAAAACAACAGACCTCCAACATCCAGTGTTCTGTTGAGCAAGGATGTGACCCATCCTTCTCTCCCAGATGTTGTATTCATTACGCTTAAGCATGGGTGGTTTAAAAAGTGAGCCAATGTTATTCTTATCATCTTGTGATTGTGACGTCATCCTGGTTGTTTTACAGACACTAATTAATCAACTTTGATGGTGATTAAACCTTGCTCTATTTTTCAACACAAACGAACAAACTATCAGTATCAACTTTTATGAGCTGAACTATTTACGTCAAAATGATTGTTAAATCAAATTTGACTGTCCTAGCTCTGATACCAATTGTTGGATCTGAGTTTGGTTTTGATTGTATTTTTCGTTTGAATTAGAATGAAGATGGATGAGTTGTGCAGCGGAATTAAGATGGAAACAAACTTTGCATACAATCAAACGAGAGTATTGCTTTGATCAAACACTTTTCACAAAGAACCGAAAGATTGAATTTAATTTCAACAACGATTACAATGCAATGCTTAATACAAACTCCCCCTCAGCCAGAGCTCAGTGTTTTTCGTGCAGAGAAGACGATTTTGCAAAGAGCTAATAGAACAGTACAGAGCACTGTTCTATTTATAGGCACTAGCAAACCACTAAGCATCTTAGCTGACGTCACCATGAAAGTGACATCTAACCTCCTAACAAACTCTAACCTCTGATCAATACAAACACTGCTATGCTTAACTACTGCTATTACATTTCATTACATAAAAGACATCTAACTAACTGCTGCATCCGTCCACTGCTGTGAACCCAGCAGTACTTATCCGGATCAGCAGTGCTTGACTCAAGGCAGTAGATTGCAGAGCTTTAGTCTTTCATCAGGCCTTTACTTGATCAGTAGTTTGGAGGTCAGCGGTTTGTACGATCAGTAGATAGGAGGTCAGCAGATGTTGAAATCACTTTCAAGGGGAGAGACTTGTATGTAACATCTGCTTATTTGGGATCCACTGCTCTGATCCAGTTTTGGCTTTAATTATCTGTTCCTCTGGTAGGGTTCAATCCCAACAATAGGTTTTATGTGAGTATCAGATTCATGGCTCGTTTAGATTTTTGAAAATCACTTGAATACCTTTGTTAATTAATAATTAGAAAACCAAGTTTCGTAAAATGTTTGTAATGTAAATTGAAATAACTATGTCAAAACATATTTGTTTTATAAAACCTCGATACTATGAATCTTAACTCCAAAACATTTGTTTAAGTAAACCCAAATTGTAAATCGTTTTTGAAATAAAACTCGAATGTTTATGTTGTTAGAAAAACCGTGTAATATAACTTTGTTTTGAATAACCTTGCCCAAGTGATCTAAATAACACAACGATATATAATGTGTTAAAGGCACTTATATATAGGAAGTACCAGCGGCGTGTCCACCATGCTTTTAACACCTTACCCCCGCCCTGTTACCTAATCACTTCCCTAACCCAACGGTTCAAACAGATTCAAACGGTTCACATAAATCAAAAGGTTACATACGGTTCACATAAATCAAACGGTTACAAACGGTTCACACAAATCAAACGGTTATAAACGGTCAACATAAATCAAATAGTTATAGACGGTTCACACAAATCAAACGGTTCCAAATGGTTCACACAAATCAAATGGTTACAAACGGTTCACATAAATCAAACGGTTACAAACGGTTCGCACAAATCAAACAGTTACAAACGGTTCACACAAATCAAACGGTTACAAACGGTTCACACAAATCAAACAGTTATAAACGGTTCAAAATGTAAAACAATGTGCTAGCATGCTAAGGGAACATACATAGCAATACTTAATGAAATCATGTACTATATATGTACTAATGAACATAACAAGCATGTGATATAAAAACATGAAAAGCACGGAAGTAACAAGTAGGCACATGTGTTCCACCCCAAAACAGTTTGAAAACAGTAAAAGAGGGGACTATGTACTCACTTGAGGATGCTTAGAAGTCTTGAATAACATTCTAAAACGAAACCTAACCTAAGTGCTTACGACCCATTACGACTCGTTAAGGTAGCTTACGCCACTTTAACGGGTCGTCCGCGTAAAATGCGTTTGGATCGCCTAACTAGTCCTATGACAAGTATTATATGCCTTAACATATCTAATAATGTTTCCTAATCAGTTTAGATGCCAAAATTTATGTTACATATGCTTAAAATGAATTTATGCGAAAAAAAGGGCATTTTGGTTTTTTTTCTAAGGCATATAAACTACCTATCATACAACTACTTAAACGTAGTGACCATAAGGTATAAACTCGGAAGGTTATTCCCTATATAACTATGGTCACAATAAATGCTTGGTCGGATCCTAATGATCGACCAGATGGGTCGGGTTCGAAAGTCTAAGCGGTTGTTTAGACCGCTTATCTCACGACTCTATACAAGCACTAATCTAAAAGTGATGAGTTAAACATGATAAAACATGTTTAAAGAAGTTAGAAAACAAGTTTGATATCAAGACAAAGGGTCTTGATACCCAATAATAGTTTGGTTGCAAAATACGCAAGAATACACATTTTGACCGAAACTATGACTCGTCACTACACCTAATCAACGTGGTAATCAGTAGGTATAGTCACAAGAGAATATAACCATCATGATTACGCTCACGTTACGAAGTTCAAACGAACTTCGTGTTGACCATAGACTGGTCAAAGCAGAAAGTCAAACATTGTTTGACTTTTACGCTTAAAACGCATAAAAACACGAAAGAATACTTACAAAGGGTCCAAGCTAGAAGAACTTGATCTAAATACTCAGGTATGAAGCCTAAAGCTTCAACTTAGAGCATAAAATTAGATCAAGGTGTGAGGAAAATGGAATGAGAGCTTGGGTATTTATAGATTTCGGAGAACCGTTAGGATCGTTTCTCGCAAATCGTGCTTTGAACTTGACCTTACAAGTGGGCACATGGTTTTCAAAACCATGGGAATACTTCAAACCATCAAATTCCAGCCCATAGAGTGCAAAACCTTGGGTTAAAACCATCAAAACCTCAAAAATGGACCAAGTTCAATGTATCTGCCAGAAATTTCAAAAATGGTCCATGCACTTGTAAACTTGATTTTTTTGGCACTTTTAAGCCCCTTTAACCCCATTTCAAGGCTCTAAAATAAAGTTAAAGTATAGGGAACTTGAAATGTGCTCAAAAATATCTCGGATATCGGTTCGTTTGGTCGTACGGTTGCGTTGTTCCGTTAATTACGACGGAAATCATAACGAACGCAAAAACGATCCAAATTACGCGACGAATGGAATTTTATCATGCCAATCACTAAAATAAAATATTTTAATAATTACATAAATTTTTGGTTGTCTGGATATATTCAGAACGTAAGATATGCGCGAAAATGCAAACTTATGCACTTTTTGACGCTTTTAGTCTCTATTGATCAATAAAGTTTATTTTTGCGCACCAAACACCTCAAAGCCTATTTCTAAGCTATGTAAAGGACATTTAGGGCATATTTAACTTATGATCAAGTTCCGGAATGTTCGTTACAGTACGAATCGGCATACTTTCGCAGTTTGTCGAAATTAGTCCCTGTAAGCGAATAAACTTGATTTCGGTATACCAAACTATCCAAAACTTATTTCTAAGTTATGTAAAGGTTATTTAAGGTACGTTAATCCTATGTCACTGTTCCGGAGTGTTTGTTGCATTAAACTGGTAATATTTACGCATCAGATCGCGTATAACCTTCCAAAAAGCGATTTAAAGCTCGAAATCAAACATGAATTGATATGTGCAAACGATACACAAACGATACACATACCAAATAAATTAATATGTGTATCGTTTGCACATATCAATTCATGTTTGATTTCGAGCTTTAAATCGCTTTCTGGAAGGTTATACGTGATCTGATGCGTAAATATAACCAGTTTATTGCAACAAACACTCTGGAATAGTGACATAGGCTTAGCATACCTTAAATAACCTTTACATAACTTAGAAATAAGTTTTGGATAGTTTGGTATGCCGAAATCAAGTTTATTCGCTTAAAGGGACTAATTTCGACAAACTGCGAAAGTATGCCGACTCGTACTGTAACGAACATTTTGGAACTTGAACATAAGTTAAATATGCCCTAAATGTCCTTTACAAATCTTAGAAATATGCTTTGAGGTGTTTGGTGCGCAAAAATAAAATTTATTGATTAATAGAGACTAAAAGCGTCAAAAAGTGCATAAATTTGCATTTTCGCGCATATCTTACGTTCTGAATATATCCGGACATCCAAAAATTTATGTAATCATTAAAATATTTTATTTTAGTGATTGGAATGATAAAATTCCATTCTTCGCGTAATTTGTATCGTTTTTGCGTTCGTTACGATTTCCGTCGTAATTAACCGAACAACGCAACCGTACGACCAAACGAACCGACATCTGAGATATTTTTTAGCACATTTCAAGTTCCCTATACTTTAAATTTATATTAGAGCCTTGAAATGGGGTTAACGGGGCTTAAAAGTGCCAAAAAATCATGTTTTACAAGTGCAGGGACCATTTTTAAAAATTTCTGGCAGATACATTGAACTTGGTCCATTTTTGAGGTTTTGATGGTTTTAACCCAAGGTTTTGCACTCTATGGGCTGGAATTTGATGGTTTTAAGTATTCCCATTGTTTTGAAAACCATGTGCCCACTTGTAAGGTCAAGATCAAAGCACGATTTGCGAGAAACGATCCTAACGGTTCTCCGAAATCTATAAATACCTAAGCTCTCATTCCATTTTCCTCACACCTTGATCTAATTTTATGCTCTAAGTTGAATCTTTATGCTTCATACCTGAGTGTTTAGATCAAGTTCTTCTAGCTTGGATCCTTTGTAAGTATTCTTTCATGTTTTTATGCGTTTTAAGCGTAAAAGTCAAACAGTGTTTGACTTTCTGCTTTGACCAGTCTATGGTTAACATGAAGTTTGTTTGAACTTTGTAACATGAGCGTAATCACGATGGTTATAGTCTCTTGTGACTATACCTACTGATTACCACGTTGATTAGGTGTAGTGACGAGTCATAGTTTCGGTCAAAATGCTTATTCTTGCGTATTTTGCAACAAAACTATTCCTGGGTATCAAGACCCTTTGTCTTGATATCAAACTTTCTTTATAACTTCGTTAAATATGTTTTAACATGTTTAGCTAGTCACTTTAGGTTTAGTTCTTATATATGGTCGTAAGATAAGCGGTCTAAACAACCGCTTAAACTTTCGAACCCGACCCGTTTGGTCGATCATTAGGATTCGACCAAGCATGTTTAGTGACCATAGTTGTATAGGGAATAACCTTCCGAGGTTATACCTTATGGTCACTTCGTTTAGTTAGTTGTATGATAGGTAGTTTATATTCCTTAGGAAAATGACCAAAATGCCCTTTTTACGCATAAATTCATTTTAAGCATATGTAACCTAAATTTTGATATTTAAACTAATTAGGAAACATTATTAGACATGTTAAGGCATATAATACTTGTCATAGGACTAGTTAGGCGGTCCGAACGCGTTTTACGCGAACGACGCGTTAAAGTAGCGTAAGCTACCTAAACGATTCGTAATGGGTCGTAAGCACTTAGGTTAGGTTTTGATTTAGTATGTAGGCTTTGTTAAACCATATCGTATGAGTTCCAACACTCATTTGGTTTACAAAACCTCAACCTATCCGATCTTCCGATTTAGGTCCGGTTATTAATGTAGTTACCCATATTAGGTGCCGTTTAATTTCCGTGTTCCCTCTAGCTTTTCTTGGTTGTTAGTAAAGACATCTAAGCATCCTCAAGTGAGTACATAGTCCCCGCTTTTACTGTTTTTCAAACATTTTGGGGTGAAACACATGTGCCTACTTGTTACTTTCGTGCTTTTCATGTTTTTATATCATATGCGTGTTATGTTCATTAGTACATATATAGTACACGATTTCATTAAGTTTTTGATATGTATGTTCCCTTAGCATGCTAGCACATTGTTTTACATTTTGAATCGTTTATAACTGTTTGATTTGTGTGAACCGTTTGTAACCGTTTGATTTGTGTGAACCGTTTGTAACCGTTTGATTTGTGTGAACCGTTTGTAACCATTTGATTTGTGTGAACTGTTTGTAACTATTTGATTTATGTGAACCATTTGAATCTGTTTGAACCGTTGGGTTAGGGAAGTGATTAGGTAACGGGGCGGGGGTAATGTGTTAAAAGCATGGTGGATACGCCGCTGGTTCTTCCTATATATAAGTGCTTTTAACACATTATATATCGTTTCGTTATTTAGATCACATGGGGAAGGTTATTAAAAACAAAGTTATATTACAAGGTTTTTCTAACAACATAAACATTCGAGTTTTATTTCAAAAATGATTTACAATTTGGGTTTACTTAAACAAATGTTTTGGAGTTAAGATTCATGGTATCGAGGTTTTATAAAGCAAATCTGTTTTGACATAGTTATTTCAATTTACATTATAAACATTTTACAAAACTTGGTTTTCTAATTATTAATTAACAAAGGTATTCAAGTGATTTTCAAAAATGTAAACGAGCCATGAATCTGATAGTCACATAAAAGCTATGTACTCGCCGGCATTTTTATGCTGGCGTATTTTCACATGTGTTTCAGGTACCATAGTTGGTGATGTTTGATGATGATATTGATGCATGCTCACATAGGAACAGACGAGGCCTTAGTGACTTAATAACAATGAAAGTC
The DNA here is from genome assembly GCA_030545235.1 of Helianthus tuberosus. Lineage (NCBI taxonomy): Eukaryota > Viridiplantae > Streptophyta > Magnoliopsida > Asterales > Asteraceae > Helianthus > Helianthus tuberosus. Next base: position 58,801 of record JARYGA010002714.1, read on the forward strand.
TATTTGTCATGTTTTGTTTCTAATTTCAATGTAATGTAAAACATTTAATTCAATAAAACAAGAACTTCAATCCATGTGTTATGAAACAATGATTCTGTTACAACACTCCCCGACGTTTTCGCCACGATTTGTTGTTTTTTGTGGTCGGGGTGTGCAGAAAAGTTGGTATCAGAGCTCATGGATATAGGGAATTAGGTTATTAGTAATGCTTTGACCTAGTCTATAACCTTCCTAGGACCCTAACGCGAGTTTACCTGCGTTTAGTCATAAAACAATACCGTCGCCTATCTTTAGGTGACAACCACAATAAGAACACAAATTTCGAATCCGCTTTAAAAACTAATCATCTGTTCTAGGTTGATTTATTATAAGGTTTTGAACCTTCAAAGTTTTCAAATTTTGTCAAAGTTTGGGGCTAAATAATGTGAACATGTCCAAACTGGAAGGGTGGGTGCATGTCCCTGAGTTTTCTGTCGAAGGGTAGAGTGTTCGTACAAATCCGCAGTATCGGACCAGTCACTCTTACCTGGGAACTCTTGGGGTGAGTGTCCACTTATAGGCGAGCATGTCTTCGTGATACATTATAAGGACCTATTTACTTTGATTCAGCCTTTGTGTGTCATTTGTTTGTTTCGTGGTATGAACAAATGAACATCACCCATGCTTTTTGGTCAGTAATTGTAACATCCTTACCCAATGCCATTTCATTTATTTTCTCTCTTGTTTCCCCTTTTAGAATGCCTCCACGACGCGACAATCAGGTACCTAATGAAGAACTGGCAGCTATCATTACGCAGCAAATGGCTGCAGCAATCCCGAACATCATTGCTCAGTGTAACCTAGCCCTCAACAACAATAATGCTCCATGCAACTTCAAGGCATTCAACTCTGCCCAGCCATTAAAATTTTCTGGGTCTCAAGGAGCGACTGCACTTCTGCAATGGTTCGAGAGTCTAGAGAGCACCTTCAGACATGTTCAATGTCCAAACGAGCGAAAGGTAGAGTTCGCATATAGTGTTTTTGAGAAACGAGCCTTAACATGGTGGAATGTTGTGATGAGGGACAGGGGTGCCGACGTGGCACTGGCTCAAACATGGGAAGAGCTTCGAGCTCTAATGATGAGGGAATTCTGTCCTCGTCATGATATTAGAGCATTGGAAAGGGAATTCGACAATCTTAAGTAAGATAGCGGTGAGCATCGAGCCTACACGGACCGTTATGAGGAGTTAAGTATGTTATGCCCGAACATGGTAACGCCTTTGGATAAGGCAATCTAAAAATAAATTGATCGCCTCCCTGACTCAGTACAAGACATTGTGACTGGTAGCAACCCCACTACAGTTAGACACGCCATTGAGCTATTTGCTACCTTGACTGAATCTCATATCAGGAAAGGTAAACTTTTTCGAAAAGGTGACAAGAAACCGATCGAGGAATCGAAACCGAAGGATGAATAGACTGGATCCCCCAAGAAGTCAAAGAAGCGAAAGGCTTCTCAGAACTTCGGCGTGGTTGCTCACAATGACCAAGCCATCCCTAACCAACCAGCTCAACCCCCTGCTAGGAAGCTATACAACGGAACTGCACCCTTGTGCAACCAATGTAGTCTTCACCATCATGCCAATATAAAGTGCCGCAAACGCCAGACTTGTGGACTTATAGGCCATACAGCAAGAGTTTGCCCCGCTGCAGCTGCACCAAATCAAGCTGGCAATAATCCTGCTCAAGCTCATTTTCTACCAGTTTCTTGCTTCAACTGTGGCGAGATGGGCCATTTTCGAAGGAATTGCCCAAAGTTTGCTAATGCAAATCCAGCGCAGGGATGAGCATCTAACTGATTGGAAGATAACGCTATTTAGAAATAATCAAGCTTTATGTATTATTTTCTTTTGTTGTCAAGGTCTATGAAACAGTTGTTGATGTTGTTTATAAATAAATCTTTGATTTACATTGCAATGTATTCATGTGGTTGCATGTATAAAGAACATATCCCCTACAATACCGACAATCAAGGAATCGTATTCCTTGAAGAAAAGACTACTCCCAAAACTCTTCCATTTTATGATCTCTTGCGTTTCCACGAAAATCCTAAGTACCCATTTCTTCCAAGGAAAACGAAGTACAAGGCGCAAGTTACAACTCTGGACGTATACCCAAAATACCACTATAAATCCTTAATAGGGTACCTAAGGGTATTTTCGTAAGTCCTTAATTGTTGAGTACCTTAATTCAAATGTTACGTTTCCTTGTAAACGAAATCGAATTTTGGAAGATCATCCTATCTTTTCAGAAAGATTCTTAAGGACGTTGAAGTCCATCAACTAGGTTCCTGGTATACCTTGAATACCCATGTTCAAATCAGCGTCAAGTTAATATAACAAAATAATAACAAATTAATAACCAAGAAAACAATTATGTGCTTATTTGTTTTTGTGTTGACCCAATCAAAGTTGTCTCAAGCTTGTTCAAATTCTATCCCTTTCACATTATGAAATACACTGTGCAGACTGTGCAAGGAATTACGTAATTATGGATGCATACATAATTATGGAATTCAGCTCACAGAAACCACAGCAAGTTTTGTCATGTGTATAGAGTTAATTCTATTCATTCCCATTTCTGATGAAGCACCTGTTGAAAATGACTCCGTCCGTTCATTTTCGTTTCTGAGGGAAATGAATATCCTTTTGAGTTAACTTTATTCATTTCCATTTCTGATGAAGCACCCGTCGAAAATGATTCCGTCCGTTCATTTTCGTTTCTGAAGAATGTCCGTTGAGGAAATGAATATCCTTTTTCCTTCATTTCCATTTCTAATGAAGCACCCGTTGAAAATGACTCCGTCCGTTCATTTTCGTTTCTGAAGAATGTCCGTTGAGGAAATGAATATCCTTTTGTTTATTCTATCATTTCCATTTCTGAGGAAGCACCCGTTTAAAATGAATCCGTCCATTCATTTTCGTTTCTGAAGAATGTCCATTGAGGAAATGAATATCCTTTTTCCTTCATTTCCATTTCTAATGAAGCACCCGTCGAAAATGACTCCGTCCGCTCATTTTCGTTTCTGAAGAATGTCCGTTGAGGAAATGAATATCCTTTTGTTTATTCTATCATTTCCATTTCTGAGGAAGCACCCATTTAAAATGACTCTGTTCATTCATTTTCGTTTCTGAAGAATGTCCGTTGACGAAATGACAGGATTATGCCTTGTATATCTTTGGTGGTTATTTAACACAAAGTCACAGACAGACTCCTACGAATAAATTTCGGGACGAAATTTCCTAAAGTAGGGGAGACTGTGACACATGTGCCTCTGCGACCATCAAACAAATACCAAATCAATGAAATATTGTATTTCATACTTGGGATTTATATAAATATGTGTATCGTTTGCACATATCAATTCATGTTTGATTTCGAGCTTTAAATCGCTTTCTAGAAGGTTATACGCGATCTGATGCGTAAATATAACCAGTTTAATGCAACAAACACTCCGGAACAGTGACATAGGCTTAACATACCTTAAATAACCTTTACATAACTTAGAAATAAGTTTTGGATAGTTTGGTATGCCGAAATCAAGTTTATTCGCTTATAGGGACTAATTTTGACAAACAGCGAAAGTATACCGATTCATACTGTAACGAACATTTTGGAACTTGATCATAAGTTAAATATGCCCTAAATTTCCTTTACATAGCTTAGAAATAGGCTTTGAGGTGTTTGGTGCGCAAAAATAAACTTTATTGATCAATAGAGACTAAAAGCGTCAAAAAGTGCATAAGTTTGCATTTTCGCGCATATCTTACGTTCTGAATATATCCGGACATCCAAAAATTTATGTAATCATTAAAATATTTTATTTTAGTGATTGGCATGATAAAATTCCATTCATCGCGTAATTTGGATCGTTTTTGCGTTCGTTACGATTTCCGTCGTAATTAACCGAACAACGCAACCGTACGACCAAACAAACCGACATCCGAGATATTTTTGAGCACATTTTAAGTTTCCTATACTTTAACTTTATTTTATAGCCATGAAATGGGGTTAACGGGGCTTAAAAGTGCCATAAAAAATCAAGTTTTCCAAGTGCAGGGGCCATTTTTAAAAATTTCTAGCAGATACATTGAACTTGGTCCATTTTTGAGGTTTTGATGGTTTTAACCCAAGGTTTTGCACTCAATCGGCTGGAATTTGATGGATTTAAGTATTCCCATGGTTTTGAAAACCATGTGCCCACTTGTAAGGTAAAGATCAAAGCACGATTTGCGAGAAACGATCCTAACGGTTCTCCGAAATCTATATATACCCAAGCTCTCATTCCATTTTCCTCACACCTTGATCTAATTTTATTCTCTAAGTTGAAGCTTTATGCTTCATACCTGAGTGTTTAGATCAAGTTCTTCTAGCTTGTACCCTTTGTAAGTATTC